>ML682042.1:1760082-1770650 GCA_007922195.1 Podocnemis expansa
GGGCGTGGAAACGGTTTGATTGATGGTAGGGCCCTTTACTACTCACCAGCACTCCGATGCAAGGGGACCCTGCTTCCTACACTAGTAACATTCCTATCTCTCCAGTGCATTGTGAGTAGGGTCTGGGGATACCTTATGCACTCTGGCCCTGAGGTGGTGTGTGTCTTGGGTGACCTGTTCCAAAAAGACTGCAGTCTCAACAGCATTCTGCAAGGAGAGTTGAGCTTCTGTGAATAGGCATTCCCATGTGACATACTGTGCAGGCCACACACCAGCCTTTCACGCAGTATCTCATTTAACATGTTCTTGAAGTCATGGTGTGCCACCAGCTTCTTCAGAGCTGCAACAAATTGTACAACTGATTCACCTTCACCTTGGTTATTCTCACAGAACCTATGTCTCTCTGCTATTATCAGTGGCCTTGGGAAAAAATTTGCTCCAAGAACTTCTAGTAGGTCACAGTAAGTTTTTTGTTCTGGCTTCTCCAGATAAAGCAAATCACTTAGCAAACTATAAGTCTTAGCTCCAATAATTGTTAGAAAAATGGGTACCTTCTCATCAGTTATATTCTTCCCACATATGAGAAGATCCATCAAATGCTGTGAGTGGTAGACTAGTAAGTCCAGTAAGCAAAGCCATGCTGTCTTCTTGTGGTTATTGTTTATCTCTTCACTTGTACTTAACAGCAGGCAGACTGGCCTTCAGAACAGCCAGCCAGCCCTTAGGCCAGGGGTCTGAAACATGTGGCCTGTCGGCTGCATGCGGCTCCTAAAGCTATTTTCTGCAGCCCACAATAACATTATTGGTACCAATATTTGCAATATCATTGTATGAAAAGGTTTCAGTGGTGTGGCCCTTGGGCTAACGTACTAGTTCTCATGTGGCTCTGGATTAGTCCTCATGTGGCCCTTGTGGTGATTTGAGTTTGAGACCCCTGCCTTAGGCTAATGGATCATTTTTCAGTGCAACAACCCAACCCCCAGGCAAGCAGAAGAACAAGAATAAGGGAAAACAGTAATGTAAAGATAATAGTAATAAATATCAGTTTCTGGTTTGGGTGTTTATAAACTTATCTACATCTTTATGAAATATGGAAATATCATTATAAGAATTCTGTGGTGAAATGTATAATGATATATACTTGGTCTGGTAAAGTGTTGAAGCTACCCATATAATTCCAACAGGTTTAGCTTGTGTTATGGAAGATCTGGTTCATATTGCATTGTAAACAAACTAATGGTTATCAAAAACAAATGTAACAGTGTAATTATGTTAAGCTGTTTAAGGTTGCATCCAACAAACCAAAGACACCAGAAAACACCATACCCTAAAGACACCAGAAGATACCAATACAGAGTGAAGAAACCCTAAGTACCAAGAAAAGGAAAATGAAGTACTTTTAAAAATAACTGACTGGTCTGTTATATACTTCACTATTGACAATTAACTTGACAATCACCTAAAGAACCACTGGCTGGACCAGGTTGATCTGTCATTTAAGTTACATTTGGCTATTTTAAAAGTAATTGTATTCTTACTATATTATTGTGCTGCATTGCTGTATTGTTTCTGTGTTGCTGTATATCTTTTACAATGTACACAGCAGTGCTAAGATGTTTCACCAATCACAGATAAAAATTAATAAACCAATGGCAGCAAGTAATATAAAAGCAGGTGTAAGGCAAGTCTAAAGTCACAGCACTTCTTGTGCTGTCAAGCTGAAAAGGGGGAAAACTAATCTACATGGGCTTTGTATTTGCATGAGCACAATTAGGTATAAGCATAGTCTCGCTGTGTGTGTGTAGGGACATGATGGTAAATTGTATGGGGGTTGATTTGATCACTAATCTGTCAATACCTATATTTAATTGAGGAGGGAAATGAAATATTGTCTTTTTCATAGTATGCTACCCTTTTGATTATATAAACTCTGTTAGTCTATTTGGTGGAAAAGTCACCATCAGCAGCAAAGAACTGGAAAGAGCAAGCGATCCTCTGTTTTCAGCCTAGTAAAGATAGAAGAAAGGGGTGGCAAGCAATGTTCCCTCTAAGCTGGTGATGCAGCTGAGCAACTTATGGATACAGCTGAGCAAGTTCCTGGGCCTGGGCCGGGCCCCTGAGCCACTGCCCATCAACTCCCCAAGTGCATCTGTAACTTGCTCAGTTGTGTCACCAGCTTAGAGAGGGAACATTGTATAGATTTTGTGATTGAGATGCCTCTTCAAATAGTCAGTCTTCCATGAACTCCATGTCTTTCCTTTAGCAAAATCAAAGCTTGTCTTGGCTTCTGCCCATGACAAGCATAGTACGCCATTGTCCTCAGAGTAAGAAAATAGCTGACCCAATCTGACATGCTGCACCTCTCCAGATTCCATAGTCTCAGTTGCAATTAATTCATTTAGCCATGCCATCTTAAAACTTCCAATACCTTTGTATTTCTTGACATCACTGCAATTGTCTTGGACCAAACTGTTGGCTGTACGCTTTGTCATTTTGTGTTATGAATTTGTGAAGCTGCTTTGTGGGACGGCTTCTGATTTTTTGCTTGTCTGTAATCTCAGCTCACCTTTAGAAGATGGGAAAATATATAAGCAAATGTGTGAGAAATTACACAGATAAGAGCTGATGATCACCAATAGCCAAGAATCTATTATTTTTTTTACAGATTCCTAATGAATGTGCCAATTCTGACTAGATCTCACTCACTGAGCTAAATGAAGTCACCCTGATTTAGGCCTATATATTACTTGAGTTGATGTTAATTAAGGTCAATGACAGTTTTTCCACTTTACTTAAAAAGATAGATCAGGCTGCCTTCTTGTTCTGCTACAATCCCCATCTACCAATTTTGTGTTGTTCTTGTCTGCAAGCTTTGAACCAGCTTCCAACTGAAAACAGAGCTGTGCTAAAAATACATGGAGGGGACACCTCCTCCTAAAGCCATTGTTTATGGCACTTGGTAAAGATATCAAAATGGGAGGACATGCAGTTTGCCTATAATGTATTGTCAGGGCCACTCACTTAAATGTGAGCAAAAGGTGGGGTGTGCCTCTTGGATACCACAGAGCCAAGCATGTGTTTATACCTAGTATAGTAAGCCATTGAGAGATCCTGGGGTGGAAAATGCTGTAGAAATGCTGTGTGTTAATAAAGTAACATAAGGTTCTATACAGTTTTCTGTGTTTACTCGGAATCTTGGGTGGAATTTGCATGTTGTGTCTACCTATCCCACTGTTTACCAACCAGTGTGCCACAGCACACAGGTGTGCCACAGAATTTTTTGAAAAACTATTCAAAGACCTCTGGATTGCCTCATGAAAATATATGGCTTCATTTGGAAACTATATGGCAGTGTGCCTCAAATGAATTAAAGATAGCAAGGAGTACCACTGCAATGGGAGAGAAAACATTGGGAATCACTGACCTATGTGGCAGCAATGACTTGAAAAGGAAACAATACGTTTCCATACACATCAACACTCCCCTCCCCCACCATGTGCCATGAGCTTACCCCCTCTTCTAATCTGCCCCAGCCCAGGATCCCCCACCCCGGCTCCTCCACTCCCCCGGCTCTGGTCCCCACCAGCCCCGATCCTCCGGCTCCTCCGCTCCCCGCCAGCCGCGATCGCCCAGCTCCTCTGCTCCCCGCCAGCCCCAATCCTCTGCTCCCCGCCAGCCCCGATCCTCTGCTCCCCGCCAGCCCTGCTCCTCCAGCTCTTCCACCCCCCATCAGCCCCAATCCTCCGCTCCCTGCGAGCCCCGATCCTCCAGCTCTTCCGCTCCCCACCAGCCCCGATCCTCTGGCTCTTTCGCTCCCCACCAGCCTGATCCTCCGGCTCTTCCGCTCCCCGCCTGCCCCGATCCTCTGGCTCTTCCGCTCCCCAGCAGTCCCGATCCTCTGCTCCCTGCCAGCCCTGATACTCTGGCTCCTCCGCTCCCCAGCAGCCCTGATCCTCCGGCTCCTCCGCTCCCCGCCAGCCCCGCTCCTCCGGCTCTTCCGCTCCGAGCCAGCCCCGCTCTTCTGGCTCTTCCGCTCCCTGCCAGCCCTGCTCTTCCGGCTCTTCCGCTCCCTGCCAGCCCCGCTCCTCCAGCTCTTCTGCTCCCCCCCCAGCCCCGATCCTCCACTCGCCCTCAGCCCCGATCCTCCGCTATCCCCCAGCCCCGATCCTCCGGCTCCTCCGCTTCCCGCCAGCCCCGATCCTCTGGCTCCTCTGCTCCCCGCTAGCCCCATTTGCCCGGCTCCTCCACTCCTTGCCAGCCCCAATCCTCTGCTCCCTGCCAGCCCCAGTCCTCCAGCTCCTCTGCTTCCACTTCTGCTCCCTGCCAACCCCACCCCAGGCTTCCTGGAGCCCAGGAGAAATGTTTCTGGGGCCAGGCATGGCTTGTGGCTGCTGGACCTGTGCTGGGGTTGGGGATTGCTGTGCCAGTGAGCGGTGGCAGCTGCGCTACTGCTCACTGGCGCAGCTTAGAGGGAACATTGGACTGGTAAGTACAATTAGCTCTATCAATGAGCTATGCCTGAGGTACTACCTCACCCCTACCCCACTGTTAAAGGATAGATCTAATGGCTTGGCTTGGCTTCTTGTTGAGCCTTTCTTTTGCTATTTGATCAAGAGAGCTGTTTGCAGTTTCATGAGATTAAAAGCTGAAATCACTTAAGAGTGACCAGAGGCAGTGCTGGTGGACAGTGCAAGCAGCCAATGGAGGGCCCGAGAGTGTGACTGACCAGCAGGCAGTGCTGGCAGAGCCAGTGGGTGGCTGGTAGAGGGAGTGAGTAACCAGCAAGTGGAGCCAGTGGGTGGTGTGAGTAGCCAGTGAAGGGCATGAGTGACCAGCTGGTGTGAGGGACATTCTCCAGGTACACTGGAGTGAGTGCTGTATTGGGTTTTGTGGGAATCCTGTTCTGCACTGATTCTTCAAATCTGTGCAGGTTTTGCTATTGTGTCTATGTATTCTTTTAAGCTACTATTAAAAGTCCTATGTACTACATACACTCAGACTTGTGCTTGCAAGTGGGGAAGCATTATCCTTCTAGGCTACCCCGGGAGCTGATTTCCCAGGAAACTGGGTGGGGGCTTGAGCTGGTCAGTCGTGTAACATTATTTGGAACCCCTATATATAGAACCTGGCCCTTGCTCTGCCATTTTGCCCTGGCAGAAAAGTTACACAGGTAAAAAGCAAAGTGGTTGACAAATGAACAAGCAAGCAAGTTACACATTAACAAACTGTGTTAACAAACCATGTGTTAGTCCTGGTGGTCCTAGTCAATTTGGGGTTAATAACACTTCATCTTAACTAAGGCATATGTAATTCAAAACAATCTTGTTCTGTGTCTAAGTACCAACATTAAGTCCTTACACAGCAATTTAATAAACGGGTTATTGTCTATTGAGTCACAAAACTACATTCCCCAATCAAAGTCTTGGACCTGACATTCCCAGGCCCACTATATGAGACTATCAATGACTGGCTAATAAAATCTGTCCATCAGTCCTATGAGGGAATGTGCAGACTAAGGTACAGAAGGGGCATGAGTGTATGGATGGAAACATAACAAGGATGACCACATAAGTGTTTAGCCCACTGGGCCACCCCCTGTCTGTACACTATGCTTTTCCAGAATGATACAAAAAACACAAAAGACAAAAAGTGGGGGAATGTAGGAGAAAGAATAAGGTTAAAATAGGAAAAATAAGTAGAAATGACCAGGTGTTGGTCCAAGGCCTAACAAAGTAATCCAAAACATGGTGCCTGAACAGAATGTGCAGTGGGCCTGAACTGAAGGTACTGACAAGAGCCAGGATGTGAAAGTTCAGCTTCACTGATATTGGCAAGAAATAAATGAACTTGCAATAATAAGTATGAAAAATGGAAAAATACCTTGAGAAAGGTGGAAGATGTTGGATTGGCCTAGCGCCAAGAAGATAAAGGTAATGCTTTGGTCAAAACTGACACCTGGACAGATGGAGATGTCCCATGATGTGTGGACCTATCAGATTGACGGGTGGCAGCAAAAAAGGGGTATGTGGACCAATCAAGGTAAATTTGAATTCCAAAGGGGGCTAAGTCAGCAGGTCCAAGAATAGGAGCGCCAGAGCCCTGATTTTGTGCGGCCGAAGGGGGTGACAGCGAGTCCTGCCATTAGTTGAGCTGTTCCATTGCATTGAGAGCAGCAGTGCTGCCAACAAATCTGTTGAAAAAGATTGTTTGCCACAGTGCTACATTGCAATAAAGCCTAGCCTGGAACTTTTGGTTCTACAAAGATCCATGATTGCATTGGTTTCCTCAATCGTGAGTGTTGCTTCAGTTTACCTCTTGCACACAGGGTACACCTAGGCTCCAAATCACTGAGCTAACTAAGTTCTCATTAGAGATTTGAGACAAAGGTAACCCAAAGGAACCCAAAGGTGTTAACCAAAGGAACACCTTGGCTTAGGATCACCAGACTAACTGAGTTTCTACTTAAGATCCAAGCTAGGCTCTAGATCACTGAGCTAACAGATTTCCTACTTAGAGATCTGAGCAAGGGATAATCCTGAGGCAGCATGTCTTCAGAGGTTTATGCATGCATTCATGCACGCAGACAAAATGATGTCAGCGCTGGACACAGAACAACCCTAATAAGAACATATTTCACCTGATGCACCTGACCACACTCCTCCCATTGTACCACAATGACATCTTTATCATCTGGACTCATGGTAAGGATGCCCTTGAAGATTCCCACAGAGATTTAAACAATTTCCACTCCACAATTAAACTTGGCCTGGAACACTTGACACAGGAGATCCACTTTCTGGATACTACGGTGCAAATTAGTGATGGGCACATAAACCCCACCCTATACTGATTGGTATAGTTACCTACATCCCTTGAACTTTCATACAAGACACACCACGTGATCCACTGTCTACAGACAAGCCCTCAGACAGAAACAGACATCATGGGTGGATTAACGCATAGGCCTGTGAGGCCTGTGCCCAGGGACCCACCTCCATGTGGCACTGGAGGGGAGTGGAGCCACCCTGGGCTGGAGGCTGGGCTCTGCATTCCTATCCCACCCCACCCCTAGGCCGACTTATCTGGAGGTAGTGTGGGCTGGCCCAGAGGCTGGGCTCTGCTCTCTTACTCTGCCCATGGGTCAGCCAGTCGGTCCCCAGGGGTTGGGCTGGCTGCTGTGCTGTGCAGGACAGCACAGCCTTCAGCACGGCTGGGCTGTGCCTGAAGCCACTGTGCATGTGTGGGCCACTCTGGGGGCCAATCAGCCCAGCTGGGGCTGGCCTGGCACAGGCCCTTGCCCCCCCCCCGCAAGTGCCAGCCCTCCAGCAGAGGGCAGGAGCTGTAGACTGGAGTGGGTCTGTGGCCTGAGCAAGGATGGGTGGGGGCCCAGATGGGATCTACCCGTGCAGGAGGCCCAGAGGCCCTAATCTGCCACTGTTCAGGATCTCTATCAAGCATTTTTAAAACTACAATAGCCACCAGCAGATCTGGACCCTAAGGGTTCTTCCTGACCCACTGACCTGGCCACTTTTACCCAAATATGCCCATTCCTCCTGCTCAGTGACCCTGCACCAGGAGATCTGGCCACCCAGCCCCATCGCCCCATGTCAGTGCTAACTGCGCTGGGTTCTTGGAACAGAAGGGTGCTGGAGAGTGGAGTGCACCCCACAGTTGTCTAACAAAGCTGTGCATGGAGTGGTTGTGTGTGTGAACCCCAGGGATGCCTTTTACAGGTCTGGTGCTCTGTCACCATGGTCTTTGATCAGTCTGTGGACCCAGTGCCCCTTTCTCAGCTGCTGGGCACTGACTCTGCAATGAAAGCTGCCACTTTCCCACCCTCCTACCTGATGTGCCCTCTCCCTGGGTTCTGCCCTCTTTGGACAGCTTCGCTCAGTACCCATCCACCCATTGGTGACCCTGTACAGCAGTCTTAGGGTGAGTGCTCCCATCATTGGGCTGCCATGAGCAGAATCTTGACTGGAACTGATTCTGGGTATGGCTGGAGGGTCAAAAAAATGCAGGTTAGGGTTACCACCAATTTTCAGCTGGCAAAAAAAAGAATGGAAAACAGTGGTGACATTTTGCTTCAAAAGGAAGACTTGTGCCTAAATGGAGCTGGGTTGTTTTCAAAATACAAGCACAGAAAGGGGAAAAAGCACCTAGAAATTCTCTGGGAGGCAATCTGTCTGGGGTTGAAGGTTTTGAAAAGTTGTTGGGAACTGAAGGTCCTAGCATAGCAAAAATCATCTTTAAAAAAAATGCAAAAAGGTAAATAACCAACCCAGAAACGAAATAAAAGAAAATGACTTTGGGATCAAAATGTTTCCTTCAGCCTTGCAAAGGAACTTATTTTTGGAATGTTTGCTTTGGCAACAATACCAGGCGCCTTCCCCTTTGGGTGGAGCTGAAACAAGAGTTTCCTTTGGATTTTCCAGCCACAGAATAAAAACAATCAACTTAGCTCAGCCTTGGCTCTAGGGCAGCCAGCCAGAGCTTAGGATAGGGTAGAACTGAGGCAAAAGGTCTTCAGGTCCCCCAGGGAGTCCATCCCTGTGGCCTCTGGCTGTCCTATCATCTTTCTATGGGCACTGTCACTCATGTACTGACTCTCTCTCCTCCTGGGTGGGTGTTTGCAGCGGTGTGCAGGAGTGCCAGGGCTTGTTTTCACCTGGGGTGAGCCACAGCAGGTGACTTGGGGCCATATGTCCTGACCCTTTATATCAGGTGTGGCCAAAACTGTGGCTCATGAGCCACATGAGGCTCTTCCAAGAAAAAGTGCGGCTCACAAAAGAGCACAGCAGGGAGAAGCTCAGCATGGTTGGGGATGGTGTGGAGAACTGCGGCATGGTCAGCGACAGTGGGAAATGGCAGCACGGTTGGGGCTTCAGGGATGATGTGGAGAAGCGTGGCATGGTTGGAGAGGATGGGGAGAAGCAGTGACATGGTTGGGCTGGCAGGGAGAAGCTAAGTTTTTACTGTATAGGTAGGCCTAGTTTTCATGGTAGCCTTAAGTAATTATTAGAATCTTGACATTAGCAGGATCAATATTTGCCCTCTTTTTATGATAAATTTTAAACTTAGTAATTTTGGAGTAGGTAAAATATGGTGATATGCCTCAGTGTGGCTCTTAAAGATTTAATAATCAACTTGTGTGGCTCTTGAGTTCTATAAGTTTGGCCACCCCTGCTCTATATCATTGCTCACTTGCATCTTCCCTCCCCATGCCGGCCCTTCCTGCTCTCTGCGTGTAGGCAGACCGCCTGTATGATGAAGATCCCCATGCCAGCCCCCGTTTGCCTGACTGAGAACAGCCTGGTGGGGGAACTGCAGGTACAGCAGGGGGCACTGGGGATGCTGAATGAGGTTACCCAGCATGTGGTTGTGGTGGCCATCGCCAGGGTGTATTGCACTAGCAAGTCCTACCTCATGAACAAACTGGCTGGCAAGAGAATGGATGAGACAGACAGGGCACCAGGATTCCTGGGTTCCCAGGCACTGAGAGCAGAGTGGGGTCTAATGGTTAGTATTACAAACTAAACCAGTCAAGCTTGTTTTTCTAACAACTAAAACAACCCCCCATCTATTAGTATGGCAACCCCAATGACAAGGTAACTCAAAACACCCCATATTCCTCCTATCTAATTAAAACACCCTTCCTCCACTCCCAGCAAAGAGTAAACACGAAACTGGGAGATGAGGGTAGACCACCTCATCTCTGGGGGAACCCTAGGGAATTATTCTACCCTGTGACAAGGGGTGTGGTGAGTGGGGGCTCTGCAAATGGTGGTTCGCCCAGGGCCCTGCACTCACCTAGGGATGGCCCTGCCTTTCAGAATTACCTCAGCTCTGACTTTATTCCACAGGGCCATGGGTCAGATTTTGAATGGCTTATTGGAGTACAATGCTGTCTTGATGACATCCTGATCACCAGCAAAAATGAAGAGGGTTGCCTTATGTACTTAAAAGTTACCCTACAAAAATTGGAAGAGTATGGCCTATGCACTTGCTGAGACAAATGTGAATTTTTCCAGCCTTCTGTTAAATATTTGGGACATATAATTGATGCTGCTGGGCATCATAAGTCTCCAACCAAGGTAAAGGCAACCATTGACACACTACTACTGAAAGCACTTTCCAGAACCTACATGGCTTCTTTAGTCATTACAGTCACCCGAAACAATGGGGGTGGGACAGTGGACTGCAGTTCATTTCCCAGGATTTTAAAAGGATCATGAAAGTGAATGAAATACATCACATCCAGTGGTTGTCAAATTTTTTTCCTCAGGACCTAGGTCCAGACCCCTCTGCCATGTGGCAACCCTCCACTGAAAAAAAGTTGCCGCAACCAGAAAATTGAACAGTGACCATGTCTGTGGGGGGACAGGTGGCAAACCCTCATGGCTTTCATCTTTTCTCTTGAGGCTTCTATTGTTATACCAAAAAGGGCACCCAATAGAGCACCCCCTCATAAAAAGAAAAGACTAGCAGAATCTTATTCAGGGGGACAAGGCAATATGCCACATTTATTGTAAATAAGTAAGAATAGCAAAAGGCAGTCTCTCTCTCTC
>ML682042.1:1770660-1850579 GCA_007922195.1 Podocnemis expansa
CACACACACACACACACACACACACACACACACACACACACACAAAGTTCTGCAATCTGGTATGATGTAATTACCAGTCCTTTCATGTGTTGCTTGTGCCAGCCTAGTGGCCAACTAGGCTGGGCACAAGGAGGGAGCCAGGCCTCTGTTGCTCGCGATCCGATGCTCCAAGATGACAGTTGCAGAATGAGACCCCAAAGGTTTCATGTTCTCACCCATCTTTTATACTTGCTGGCCTTCAGGTAAGTCTACGGGATTTGCTGTGTTATGTAGCCGCAGGGTTCCTGTGAGATCACTGGTCACCAGTCACTTGCAGACTTGATTGTACTTTTGTTCTTTTCTTTCTGGGGTGGCTCCTTCTGTTTGCTTTAATGGGATGTCTGCATTGTTCAGCCAGTTAGATGGTACTTATGGTTCCTCAGGACAGGCTGGCAGTTGAGACTGGCCTCTTCACACACACGCCCTTCATTCACACACCTTGTTCACACAGTTAAAAGAACATACACAGTATATGCCTAAACCAGATTTCATCAAGTATCCAAAATGGTGTTCAGTATTTAAGCAGAAGCTCCAAACTGACAGCATGGAGGCTTGTTAGACATTGGTTATAATGTCTATTACACATGGTTACAAAATTATTTTACTTATGACACTGAAAGACATATACAGAACATTAGCTAACATATACTTTAAAGGTAAATGTAATTCATTATCTATCTGCCCCTTACATTATCTGTCTGTGCTCCACACTATTGCATCTCTCAAATCTACACATCTAATTTGTGATCACCTACATGGAACATACAGAGGGTGATCCTACATGCTATACTCCTGTCTCAAATCAGGAAGTATGTCAAGTTTCTAAAATGGCATGTAGTAGCCTGGAGTGTATGTATGGGAGCTCCTTACAAATGGTGGTGGTGGGGGGGGGGGGGCGGGGTGAAGAAATGAAATAGAAGTACTGAGAAAGGAGAAGAGAGCCAATGCCAGGCTGGAAAGAAAGGTCCTGGAAGATCCTGTCTGCTGCTGAGCCTGTCCACGTCCCTCCAGGTCCTGTTCGCTTCTCCACTGCCAAACCCCAGGAACTGAAGCAGCCTTTCTGGGTTAGGGTTATCAGATACCAAAGCATGGAAAGGAGGACAGGGAAGTATGAAAAGGAGGACATTGGAGGACACCAATGTTCCCTCTAACAGCCACCGGCAGCTGAGCAACTCCTGTTGCTCGCTGCACGGGGGCCCCCCCCCCGTGCAGGCCCGATCCTGGCGCCCCCGTGGGCCTGATCCTGGCGCCCCCCCCCCCGCTTACGTTGCATGGCCCTCACAGCTCCTGGGCCAGAGAAGCACTAATAGAGCATGCTCAGATATTCTGGGCATGCTCTGTTAGAGCTTCTCTGGGCGGGAGTTTTCAAAACTCCCAGCCGCAGAGGAGCTCTATGCAGGGACTCTGGCTGCCAGCCGTGCGCAGCCAGCAGCCTTCCCTGCGCGGGGGGGCTGTGGCGGGCTGCACGGCCCCATGGCTGTGCAGCTTAGAGGGAACATTGCATGAGGCACACAAAAAATGTGGCTAATTTCAAACATTTCATTTTGAATTTCCACCTTTTTTATTCTTTCTTAACTTGGTCCAAATTTTGCATGATTTTGACAGTGGGATGCTGTTTTGCCTTGGCAAATGGGACTTTTCCATTTAGAAAAAAGCTGGTTGGGGCATTTCCACAATTCTGAAACTTTCTTCCCTAATAATTTTGCACATCAGGAAATTTGTCTCAGCTGACTGTGTTCGGTCCCTGGTTTTGGTATCAACAATTCAGCGTCCTTCTGTAAAGATTTCTGAATCCTAGGTAGTGATGGAGCATAGGTGTGGAACTCATGAAATCCAGGTTCAAATCCCAGCTTCACAGACCCTGTGAGCTTGGACTCAGTTTCCCATCTGGACAACAGGAACCCAAGGGAGAGTGAATATAAATATGTTTAATGTGCAGAGGGGCTCAGGCACTGTGGGACAGATCCACTGAGAATGAGAAGGATCCACAGGCTTGGCCATGTGTCAGCATCACCCTGCAGTAGGCAGAGTGGAAGCCAGCATTGCCAGACACCAGGGGTCAAAAAGCTGTCAGGATCCAAAGATGAATGAGAGCAGTTGAATCCCATGCCCTGTACTGTAAGCCTCTGAGGTTGGACCTCTGGGGCATGAGGGGAGGGGATGTTGCCTTCCCAAAGTTTTAATGCAGTCACATGGATCAGAAACTAACTTTAGTCACAGGAAATCAATGGGAGCTCTTGCCCTTCACATGACTCTGGGAGCTGGATTTTCTGTTCTCCCACCTCTAAGAATGGGAATACAGTGTAGACTGATGGAGAGAGCCCCTGGCTGGACTCCAGAGAGCTGGACGCTGTTTCAAAGGCCTGCTGGTCCAGGCTGCGCCCTGTGCCTAACTTTCCTGCTTGTGGCCAGGGACTTGGCTATCCCACCTTGCTCTGTGAGGGGTGTGAGTTCTGTGGCTGGGCTGTGCTCAAGACAGTGGCAATTGGTGTGCTTACAGGGTGACATGAAGAATGACATGTGGATCTTTGCACTGGCCATGCTGTTTAGCAACACCCTGGTCTATAACAGCATGGGCACCATCAACTAGTAGGCCATGCACCAACTTGTCAATTTGCAGTATCCTTGCCTTGTGGCCAGTGTCAGGGTGGGGGGGACTTGGAGGGGGCACTTCTCCCTAGGGAAGATCACCGTGGTTCTGTTCAAATTCTTTGCACCCAGCAAAATCATGACCTGCAGTTCAGCGCATGCACCACAGCCCCCTTTAGCAGCTGCTCCGTGTAAGAGGGTAATAGCTCACTACTGCCCTCAGCTGTGGAGTCACCCCTTCATCTCCAGTGCTGCAAGTAGCTGCTCTGGACCCAAGGGGTCTGAAGTTGTGAGGGAACATCCTTCTCTTTGACCAGTTGCTTCTGAGCCCCCATCTCAGGTGGCTTGGGGGGCCCTGAGGGAGTGGGACCCCTCTGCAGAGGGGTGCAGCATCTCTGGTTCCTTATCTGGTCTAGGCTAGGTGATGGAGGTGATGGAACACATCAAGGTGAAAGCAGCTGCTGGGGTTGGTTGGTGGGAGGAGGAGGATTTGGCTAAATTCATGTGGTTCTTCCTGGCCTTCATATGGGCTGTGTGGGATATTGCGCTGCAGCTGTAGCTGGATGGCTGGGAGATCAGCAAGGATGAGTACCTGGAGCATGCTCTATAACTGAAGCCAGGTACAGGGGCGGGGCTGGCCCTAGGGTGTTGGTACAGGATCTGTGCTGCAAGGGGTGGGGGTTGCCCAGCAGTCAGGGGTGGCCCCAAGAAATGCCATGCTGCAGGGGGGGCTTTTTGCTCAAGGCACAAACCCAAGCCATTGACACCTCAGTGGTGTTACCAGTCCCTGGGAGTTGGGACATTCACTGTCCCAGCCAAATTCCAGCTCTCAGGCTGGGGGTCAGTGGCTCCCTGTGCCATGCTGGGGCCAATAGGGTTGATGAGGGATTGGGCAGGATCAACTGAGCTGGGAGGGGTTCCCTGGTGGCTGGCTCTGGTGGGGCCGATGCTGATACCTACAGCCACCTCTGGAGTGTGAAGGTAGAAATGGCACTGGAAAATCATTCAAGGCAGAGCAGAGACATGAAAATGATCTGGGAGTGTGCAGGTTGGGGAACAGGCCAGATTGGGGGAGCCTGACATAGCACGTCGGGTTGTTAGTATGACGCTGAATGGGTCTGGGGGACTGTTTATGATTGTCTCTCATATTAATATTTCATATTTGCAATAATCCATGTGTGATATGCCATGTTTGGTACCAATTGAAAGGTTGTAATCTGCTAGGAATCATTATATGGTTTAAACGTAGGTATCATATCTGTATTAGAAATTAGGAATATATTTGTTTTCTGTGTGTTCCAAGTTATTGAATTCTAAGGCATTCCCAGACTGGGTGGCAGTAAAACTATTGTCCTTTTAATGGCCCATTAAGGGAGTTCCCAGCTACAGCGGGCCTAGGAAGAAACCTGTTTAATGAGTCCCCCAAAGTGACCATGTGACTCGACTACATTTTGATTTGGTAAGGACTCAGAGAGCCAGGGGCGTTGCTGGATAGTAAAAAGACCCGGGGCACAGGCCCAGAGGCTCCACCTGTGCTAAACCTTGCCCCTGTCATGGGTCCGCCCCAATAGACCACACCCACAACAGACCCCACCCCACTCCCCTATAAGCCCTACCCCTATCCTGGGCCCCACTTGAAACTGGAATTCACATGAAATATTTTGAAGTGGGGAAGTTCCACATGAAATGGAAAATTTAGAAATATGGAGAAGTGATGTTTCTGAAAGGAAATATGCTCCCTGGGCCCATGCCAGCTGATGACTAAAATTGATGCTGTCACTTTCTAGCCAGCAACTGTCTAGGCACCAATGCAGTCTGACCATGTAGATTACCATGGATTATCCTGGTCCAGAGTGTTTAGCCTCTGTACCACTCTCCAACCACACAGAGGCCCCATGCCATGTTGTGATACAACAACTCCTTCTTACCCATCTGCACTAAAACTGTAAAATGAGCAATCATTCACTTCTACTGTTCCCTACAAATGAATCAAGGTGCTGGCAATTTCTTCTTAAAAGCTCACAGACCATGTGAAGACGACATATAAAAATTCTTCTCCTCTGACAAGACATATCATTCCCTATCTCCTACAGGTTTCTGTTGCTAAACATCAGGAGTCAGAGAGATCAGAAAATAGGAGTAGGAGGAAGGGTGGTGGATCAGACCATCCCTGGGACTTCCAGTCAACTTGTTTAGGTTCTCCATGTACTGGAGAAGTGGATGGCATCTGGGTACCCAGCTGAGAGATGACACTGCTGATCCATGCTGAAGACACCTACTGCTGCAGTTCTCAAGCTTTTAAAATAGAGCCCACGCCTCCCCTGACCTTTGCTGTAATGCTTTGAGTGGCAGCATGAGATTGTGGAGCAGAGGCGTGGAGGGATGGCAGCACAGCAGCTGCAATTTGCCCTGCTGGGCTGCTTATGCCACAGGGCAGGAAATTCACAAAGGCTCTGACCCTCTCCCAGCTTCCAGGTGTATGCAGCCCAGGTAGGGGAAGTTGGGGAACTCATGAGGCAAGCAGGCAGCTAGCTGGGGCTGCCAGTGCCGTGCTGCGATCAGGGTCACACCAAACTGGCAGACCCAGTCAGACAGCCAGGCTGCCTGCCTTCTGCCTCCCCTGCAAATAGCCAAAGAGAGGACAACAAAGTGAACTGAAAACAAGGCAGACAAGCCTCCTGCAATATTCCTCCCACTCTGCCCTTAGCTCCTGACAGACTCCCAATCCCCCTCCTGGGGAAACAAAGCAGAGAGGATGTAGCAGCAAAAACTGAGTAAGCCTACTCTTACAAGAAAGAGAGAGTCCAAACCAAAAATACAGCATTACTGGGACCACACTATCCAATGCAAGGCAGACAACATTACAGGAATTCACAATAAAGTACAGCAAGAAGATAATGTCAAATAAGCAAGGTGTCTAGTGGCACTTTCAAAGAGTAACAAATTTATTTATTGCTAGAGCTTTTGTGGGTGAAATCCCACTTTGTCAGACACTTTACAATGGTTTCCAAAATGGGATTTCACTCATGCGATAAATAAATGTGTTACTCTTTAAAAGTACCACAGGACTCTTTTCTATTTTTACTGGATTAGACTAACATGGCTACCCCCCCTGAAACTTTTCAGTAAAAGGATGGTTAACTTTGTGGCATGCTGCCTGGTAGGGGTACTTATGCTGTGCACAATTCATAGGAGAGCAAAACTGAAGAGCAGAATAAATAGTGTTTCCAGTCTGAAGAGTAGCCATCTGACAATGGCACTCACATTTTCTTTAGTGGCAAAAGTAAGTTTTATTGTTTGCATACCTGTTTGCCCTGCAGAGGAAACTCCAATTAGATAAAAGGTGTTGGATTCTTTTCTCTCTTGGTTATCACTGACAAAACATTCCTACATACATCCTCTATGCAATGGGACTGTTTACTTGTTTAAAGCCCCCTACTTACTCTCCCCGCAAGCTCTCAAGCCCCTTCTGAACCCATTATTTCTCCTTCCCAGCTTGACAGGCTCTCCACAGTGTGCCTAGACCTCACTTGGCTTTCAATACAAACCAATGCCCCTGGGCTATTCCCCCTTCTTGCTCACTGCTCACTTGGCTCACTATGGCTACAACTCACCCCCACCCCGCCTCTAAGTTGGATCCTCCACTTTTTTAATTTTCAGATTTTTTTGCATCTTTAGAATTATTTGCTAAATTAAACCACAGGTACAACTGCATTTACCCACCAACTGAATGTTTCCGGGTAGCACTAACACATGTCCCACTAGCCACTGAATTTGAAGGCCACGGGCCTACTCAAGCTAAGTGTGACTCAAAGCAGAATTTGGCCTGTGCTGTATGAGAAAGAGAGAGAGAAGAACAGAACTCAACTACTTTCAGATCTGAGGAGGAGTGCCAGTGGGGTTACAAAGGGAAAAAGAAGGTATTTGTTATCTGAGCAAATCTGATACTGGAGAGGATGCTCAAGAGGAACCAGTTTAAATCCAGAATGCCCTTTCTGAGGTTAATTTCAGGAGTTCTATTGTAACCCTAACTATATAAATTGGCAAAGTATTTGGCTTCCAGTTGGGAAGTGGTCACAAGAGCCAGTCTCCATATTTGAAACTTTTACTAAAAGGCTACATAAATAAGAAGCATTATTCCACTGTGGCTTTTTCAACACAGGCCCAAAACTGAAGCACATAACTTATGCAGACATGTCAGCTCTTGCAATTTATTATGAGTGACATTATTGGTAGATAAAGCCTCACTCATGATCTCCCAACAGAACTCTCAAATCTCAGGAATTTTTCCCCCAGGCCTAAGGTTACCAGACGTCCGGCAAAAGGAGGACATGTCCTCCTTCACGTCCTCTGTCCTCGAGGCATTTTGAAAATAGGTGGGTTTGTCCAGCTTTTTGCTGGTCAGGAATAGAATGTTAAAAAACCCTTCTAACAGCGGCTTTAGGGAGCAGGGGATATTCCCCCAGCAGCGGAAGATCAGAGGTGGTCACATGCACACACTGCCCAATCACAGCTTGGCAACCAGGCCATTTCACTGGGGATTCAGGTATCTCTTGACTCTGGAGGGTGGGTTTATATGGTGGGTAGTAAAACCATCTTTTAACTTTGGGGTTGTGGATTCAAGACCTACTACAGGCACTTTTATTTGGTCCTTGCTCCTTACAAAACTGCTAAATTGGGGGAGAAAAAAAATAGGGATACTAATAAAATGAAGGAAAATAAAGTTTACTATAAATAAAATTGCTAACAGGGACCAATAAGATAAAACAACTAAAGGAGCAGGTTTGAACTGGACAGACACAATTAGGACTTTTTTTTTTAAACTGTAAAAATGGGCTGCTGTGGAAAATGAAAAATGAGGAGTGAGTTAACTGGTTTTTTTCTTCTTGGGTTTTTTTAAAATCTTTTTTAGGTACTTTTCATGTTTATATTTGAAGATTTAGTTTTTTTAACTTTAGTCTCATGAACATTAATGGAAGGGTCATAAAAAACTTTCATTTAATGAAAAAATCCAGTTTTCCGTAAAAATCATTTTGGTAATTTTCTTTTTTTAAAGTAATTTAAAAACACATGATATTTGTGCAGTTTTAATGCTGTATTCATTAATCATTACCCGTTTTCCATAACATAATATGAAAATAACAGTTATATTAATACTACATTTTCACTGTGTCCTCCAATATCCTCCTTTTCGGACCTCCCTGTCCTCCTTTCCATGCTTTGGTATCTGGTAACCCTACCCAGGCCCAGTCTGCTAATGTTTGCTCAGTCTTCTGTACTCACAGCGTAGGGACACAGATAAAAAGAACAGAATTTACCTTTAAAGCATCTGTTAGGCAACACTGTGTATCTTTTCTTTAATATCATAACTAAAATATTTAAATCAGTTTAGTAGACTTTATAACCAATATTTAACAAAGTTCCATACCATAAATTTGGAACTCATTTTATATTTTTGATGAAATTTCTTTTAGATGTAACACTGTGTAATTTCATTTAAATATGTGTGAACGAAGGGGCTGTGTGATGGGATCAGTTGACACCAGCCTGTCCTGGTGAAATGCAAGTACCACCTTAATGGATGAACAATTCAAACTAATCTCTGAAAAGCAAGAAGAAGAATCCACTACAGAAAGAGAAAAACAAAATACAAGATCAAAGTCATGTCTGCAAATGACTGGTGATGAATGATCATCAGACAGGAGCTTTGAGGCAGCAAGACTCAGCAAGTATAAAAAACATGAAAACTTTGGGTCTCGTTCTACAACTGTCATCTTAGAGCACCAGATTCATGACCTAGAGAGACCTGGCTCTCTCCTTGTGCCCAGCTTAGTTAGGGGGACAAGGCAATATGCCACATGTAAATAAGTAAGGATAACAAAAAGCACTGACACACACACACAAGTTCTGCAAGCTGGTACGATATAATTACCAGTCCTTTCATGCGTGGCTTGAGCCAGCATAGTGGCCAACTGGGGCTGGGCACAAGGATGGAGCCAGGCCTCTGTCGGTCATGAATCCAGTGCTCCAAGAAGACAGTTGCAGAATGAGACCCAAAATTTTCATGTTCTTACCCATCTTTTATACTGCTGGCCCTCATGTAAGTCTATGGGATTTGCTGTGTCATGTTGCCCTCAGGGTTTGTGTGAGATCATTGGTCACCAGTCATTTGCAGGCTTGATTGTATTTTGTTCTTTTCTTTCTGGGGTGGCTCCTTCTGCTTGCTTTAATCAGAGATGTCTGCATTGTTTGGCCAGTTAGATGGTAATTGTGCTTCATCAAGACAGGCTGGCAATTGAGACTGGTCCCTTCACCCCCCACCCCACCCTTCATTCACACATTTAAATGAACATACACAGCATATGCCTAAACCAGGTTTCATCAAGTATCCAAAATGGAGTACAATGTTTAAGCAGGAGTTCCAAACTGACAATATGGAGTCTTCTTGGACATTGGTTATAATGTCTATTACTCAGGCTTACAGAATTATTTTACTTATGACATTTAGGGACATATACACAACATTAACTAACATGTACTTTAAAGGTAAATGCAATTAATTATCTCTGTCCCCCCATATTATCTGTCTGTGGCCCACACCTCCTGTCACTCTCTGCTTAACGTAAAACAACCCAACACACAAGAGAACAATTTCAAGCACAGAATAAATATTGGGTGCAGCATATGGAGTGTTCAGCAGAGTTCAACTTTACAAATAATAGCACTGCTGATGAGGTTACACTCCTAGTCCACCTGCTGCCCCAGCCTCAGAACTGAGGCAACTAAGCAATGGCAGAAGACCCCATACTTGTGCCAGGCCAGCCCCACCGCCACAGGAGACCCCACGGTCAGCCCAGGCAGCTCCACCACCTGGGCATGTGGTGAGGACAGGAGACACCAGGCCAGGCCAGCCCTGACACTTGGGCATAGGGTGAGAGCAGGAAACCCTGGGGGTGGACAGGGTGGCACCGCAGTCTGGGCATGGGATGAGGGTGGGAAAGCCTGGCTTGGCTCCCCAGCCTCGCCCGCTGGGTTGTGGGGGGTTTCCTGGTCAGGACTGCCTCACAGCAGCCTGGCCACCAACCTGATCCCCAGAACTCCTGGCTCACCTGCCCTCTGCTGACCTGACCCTGACCGGGACAGAGGCTGAAGAACATCCCTCAGCCCACCCCAGAGCTCAGATGAAGGGCTCCATTCCCTGGCCACCCACCCCTGGGACCCAGACACCTTGGAGAACCCCTCTCCAGTCCCACCGGGGGCCTAGATGCTTTGGGGCACTCTCCCAGTCCCACTGGGGGCCCAGAGATCGCCCCTCCAGCTGACCAGGGGCACAGGGAGCAATCCCTGGGCCCACTCAGGACCTAGAGACCATGTGGGGAAGCCCCTCACTCCATCCCAGCCTACCTCTTCCCCCTGCCTGTCCAGAACCCCTCCAATCCCCCACTGCTGCTCCCCACAGCCCCTACCTGCTCTGCCTGTTCCAGAGGGGAAGCTGCTGCTGCTGCTACTGCAGAAAGGTGCAGTTTGAATCTCCCTCCCTCTGCCTCAGCCTCTCCCAGGCACAGGCTGGAGCAGCCTGGAGGGGAAGGGGTGGCAGCAGCTGAGCGAGCTCAGCCTGCACTCCAGCAGCATCCTTTCTGTGTGCCTGCACCAGTCGGGGGAAAAGGACCCGGGGCACAGCCTCGGAGATTCAGGGCATTGGCCCTCTGTGCCCTGCACAAGCAATGCCCCTGCTGAGAGAATGGGGAAAACATCTCCATTTTGTCTTCAGCCTTCAGTCTCCAACCTGCAATTAACACTGTCCTCTGGAACTATTCTGCTGCACTAAACAAAGGACTGAGACCCACCCAGGTGCTGGGTGCATAACAGAGGAATTGGACTAACCTGCAAACTCCAGATTCTTCAAGGACTTACTGTCTATGGACTCTAAACTATTTGTATGTATGTGATTCACTTTGACCCTTTAATATCTCTCATTTGTTTTTGTTTTTTTTATATATTAAACCTTTAGTTGTAGTTACTAAAGGATTGGCCAGCAGCATGATATTTTGGGTAAGATTCAAGCCTGTATTGTTCTGGGTGATGTGGCTGATGCTTTGGGATCAGGAGAACCTATTTCTTTAAGAGAGCCAGTGACTAGGTGGAGACCAGAGGAGCTGATGTGCAATAAAGGGGGCTATTTCTATTTTGTTATGCTGGGTGATGACCAGAGTGGGGAATCAGAAGCATGTTTTGTTACAGAGTGGGAGACTGGTTTAAGTACCACCCATCAGTGGTTTGGGGGTTTGGGCCCTGTTTTGCAGCTTACGCTGATTTTGGCACATTCAGAAGGTTATCCCAGGAGGCCTGGGTCCCAGCGGGGTCCCATGAGAGCTCAGGAGAGGCCTGAATGGCAGTATGAGTGCATCTTCTCGGGGAGAGATGCCTGGGTCTCAAAGGGCTGTTGGGCTACAGGAAAGGCAGAGCTTGGGGTGTGAATAGCAGCTTGGGGGTGTAGCCTGTTGTGTCTCAACAAGAGATGAGGGTTCGTACATTTCTGGCTGGGTTGGAGGCCTGGCAACTGCTTCCCCAGGACTTGAAATTAGAGGGGCTGTAGACGGAGGTGTAGGAGAGTGTTGGGGTGCTCACTAAACTGGCATAACACTGTTACTAGCTGACAACTGGGGGGTTTTGGGAGATTCGGGGGGGTGGGAACATGTGGGGGGATGTTAGGGAAATCTCTGCATAGGTTGCATCATGGGGGCACATCTCAGGCTTGCCGTCCATCCCACAGGGACAGCTTAAGGGATGCAGGACGAGACAGGGAGCAGCTCAGCTTCTGCAGGGTTTGGGGAGGCTGCGTGAATGCCAGGGCATCTTTGCATGGCTCCTCCCCCTTTTGAGTGCACTGAATACTGTGGCACTGAACCTGAGCCTCCGGCAGTGCTGTGGAACCTGGCAGTCACATACTTGTATGCCTTCCACAGCGGGGCAGTGCCCTGCATGGAGACCATGGTGCTGGCCCTGGCACAGATTGAGAACTCAGCTGGCACTGCCCATGGAGAGTGTGCTGGAGCTCATGGAGCAGCATGCCCACTGTGAGCAGGGGGGTGCTGTGGCTCTTCATGGTGCACGCTTTCAAGGACAATGTATGCTGCTTCCAAGCAGAGCTCATGGTACAGCCTCTTGTGCTGACCCCAAGGGTTATGGGATAGCTCCCCTGTTAGGAGTTGGTGGGGATGAGGCTCCTCTGACCCCATTCCCTGGGTATCTCCAAGTCTCAACCCCTGCTTAAGACTAAAGGGATCTGGCGCATTCTCCAGCCAAGGCACATGCAGGTTAGCTCACACCTCTGCATCATCAGGGCCATATCCTGGTTCACAGTCCTGCCCTGCTGCACCCCCCCCCTCCAGCTGACGCCCATCTCTCTGTACCCATCTTAGCAGCACCACTTAGAGGAGCAGAAGCGGGACCTGTGCCAGTGCAATGAGCTCACCTCCTCAGACAGCTGCATAGCCGCCAGCTGGAGTTGTCAGAGGAGTTGGACAAACAGATTGGTCAGAGGATCTATGCAGTGCCTGGGGGCTACCAGCGCTTCCTGGATGAGTGGCAGCAGATGATGGAGAGATACCGGCAGGTGCCTAGGAAGGGGATCAAGGTGGGGAGAGGACTGGAGCTGGCCCTTGTGTGTCTGTGAAATCTCCATTCTGCAGCCTGAGAAGCGCTGCTGACAGCAAGACATTAGCTTCCCCAGTCAGGCAATTCCTGGATTCTCTCCAGAGCACAGACAGCATGTGAGCCTGAGTCCACCTCTTCTCACTGCTGGCATGCCCTGGGGCCCTGGTTACTGTGGTCCATCCAGCCCTTCACTGCTCTGCTGAGGCTGCTGGAGAGAGAATGGTTAGTGCCTGTCAGGTGTTAAAGTATAATTTGGTGGGCCCTGGAACCCTCCTAAATTGGCAGCCCCCCTTGTGCCAGTTTGGGCCCCCCTTGCACTGGTGTGGGCTCCCCTCATGCACCCCAGCTAATGCCCTCCAAACTGCTGCCCCCCAACCCAGTTACTGCTCCCCACATGCCAATCCTGCCTCAGCTACTGCCCCCCCCACACCTACCCCCCACTCCAGCTACTGACCCCAGCCCCCTTCTTGCCACTGGTCCCTCAACCCTTCCCCAACCCCCTGCCATACCATGTCATCTTCTCCCATTGCCCTGGGCTGACCTCATTTCTCACACCCTTTCCCGGCTGAGCTGGCTCACCTGTCCCTGAACCCCCACCCAGGGCCCCCTTACCTGGCTGCTGTGTCAGCCAGGGCTGAGCCTCAGCCTGGGCTGGGGCAGCTCCCTGCCTTCTGGAATGTACAGGAATGGTGTTCTGGGGCCTGCTATTTTTAGAGGCTCAGTGTTGGAGGCCCCTAAAAATAGAAATGCAGTGTTTTGGCTCCATTTTCTATTTTTAGGGGCTGCAGAATGCTGAGCCCCTAAAAATATTGGGCCTCAGAATGCCATTCCTGTGCGTTCCAGTATACTTTAACCCCTGGTGTCTGTGGATTGGGGCTGTTTGCCCTTTTAAAAACTAAGTTCAGGTCTCACTCATCAGGAACAGGTGCTGAGGGTGTGGAGTGGGGATGAAAGGTTGGCTCTCGGGCTGGATGGAAGCTAGCACCCTCTAGAAGGGAAAGGCCCCATGTTCCAGCCCCATCTTGCCTGATCCAGTCAGTCTCCCATTACTTTCCAGTGCTGCAATCCAGAATCCTGATCCAGATCTGGCCTGCTGATCCGAACCCCCCCAACCCTGTGGGTCCTGCTCTCCATCTCCAGGTTGATGAGGTGCTACAAGAGTTCCTTCAGTCCAAGAAGGCTGCGGGCCAGTGCATCCTGCAGACAGACAAGATTCTGATGGAGGAGGAAGAGATGGCAGGTACCCACTGGGGCTGGAGGAGAGGTGGGGATGTGGTGCCACTAGACGGAAGCCCTGGATGACAGAGTTACTATGGTGTTCCCTGCATTGACCCCTGTCTCTCTCCCAATCCCAGCCCAGCAAGTCTGGACCTAGGCGGCTGAGCAGAAGCAACAAATCTTGCAGCAGAAGGAGGCTGAGCTGCAGCAGAAGGTGGAGGACCAGGCATGGAGCTACCAGAACCTGTGGCAGCTGGAGGAGAATCTGGAGGGTGAAAGGAAAAAGTTGCTGGAGGAGGGGGGCAAGATGGTGGATCAGAAACTGAAGGTAGCAGTAAGGCTGCAGGAATCTGGTTGTGTGGGAGGATCCGGACAATGGGCACAGCCAGTGTGACATCACCTCAGCCTGTCCAGGGGAGCAACTTCTGTGCCCAGGGCAGCCAGGTGGTGGCAAAAGGTGTGTGTGTGTGGGGGGGGGGGGGGATATCAGGCTACATGGAGCATATCCAGAGAGGGGATTGCTGGTGGATGCAGTGTTGGGAATGGTGTGTGTACATGGCACAGGACAAACACACACACACACAGAGCAGGGATCAGCCTTTCCAGCAGAGGGCACTAGGATACATACTCCCCTGCTACTCATGCCCTTGGCCTCTATCCCTTCCATCCTTGTTATACACCGTGGGGGTCAGGCTCATTTGCTATGGCAGGCCAGATTTGACTTAAATGTACTTCAAGGGGGCCATACATACCATAAACCAAAATACTATGGCACTCTCACAGCATTGCGGGAGTGCTGTGTATGCAAAATTGCACTCCACAATACCACTTTTTTCCCCTCTCTATTAGAGAAAGAATGGGGATGTCATGGAGTGCAGTCTCACATACCCAATACTCTGTGATGTCATGGGACTTCACAGTCTCACAGCATTGCAGAATCCTAGGTATGCAAGACCACATTCTCTCTCTCTGTTAGGGGAAGTGTGGTCCCATAGAGTGCAGTCACAGGCCAGATGGAAGAGGTTCATGGGCTGCATTTGGCCCATGGGCGCCATGTTTAACACCCCTGTTCTACACTGCTGCCATGAACCTTCCCCACCCATGGGGCAGACTCACAGTGGTTAAAGTGTAATTTGATGGGCCCCAGAACCTTCCTAATCTCTGGGCCTACCTGTTGACTCCCTGAGCCCCCTTCCACCCTCCCCTTGCTTGGCCAGAGCTGCTCCCTGGCCAGGCCACTCCTGCCCTTAACATGCATCTGAGCATGCTCAGGGTGGGAGATTTGAAAACTCCACCATCCTGGCCGCAGCTTCCAGGCCAGGGCAGGGCAGAACATGTGTTCCACCTGATTTTTCTATTTTTTGGGGCCCTGGAACTCTGGCCCCTCAAATTTGTGGGCCCCAGAACTGCATTCTGGGGCATTCCCCCTTACTGTAACCCTGGGGCAGAGCTGGGATCCCCCTTACACTCTCTCTGTCCTCCAGGAGCAGGAGACCCTGCTGAGGGATGATTTCTGGGAGGAATCAGTGTACAGTGGAAGAGATCTGTTGGCTGTGGCAGAAGAGTGAGGAGATCCAGAAGCCATCATGGATCTCTAGTGTGCTGGAGGTACTGCCAGATGTGGCTCCTTTCATGCTACCTGGCCCTGTCATCAAAGTTGCAGGAGTTGCCAGCATCCTATATTGGTGCTATGTCTGATGGGGGCCTCTTATGGGATGCATGTCTGTGAACCCCTGGGCTATGATCTGTGTAACTTTTCTGTTCACTTTTACAATGAAGTTTTGTGGTGTGATGCCAGATATGCCATGCAAGGTTTCTTTATGAATGCTCATAACATATTCTGTGTAATTGCCATGGTATCATGTCTCTTGCAGCATCATGTATGCATATAGATGTGAAGCATTTTACATAGCACAGACCTTCAGAACTACATCTCTGAGGCTGGAGACTTACTTGACAAAGGCAATGCAAATTGTCCTCCTGGGCTTAGGTAGAAGTGAGCAAAGCTCCTCAGCCCAGGAGGAAGGGGGGCCAAGGCGAATTGGAGGAGATAAGCAGACACTTTGAGAGAGAGATAAGCTGCTGGCTTTGGCCAGAGGAACACCATTGCAGAAGCAACTGCAAGATACTGAGCCTATCTACATGGCCTTCAGGGCTTAAACTGGCTGAACAACAACAATAGTCAGTATTGTGGGTCAGAATGTGGGGGGCTGTCCACTTAACACCATATTCTCTGGGTGGACAGGACACCCGTAATGTGGGCTCCCCAGACAAGATCTGACTTGTCTGTGATTAGTGTGAGTGAGGGGTTTGGGGCTTCGAAGAGGACCCCCCTGCATGCAAAGTGTGGGTCCTGCCATGTAATCAGGGTGTCTAAGACCCTCTTCGAGATAGTGACTACCCGGTCTAGTGGGTGGTGTTTGGAGTGGAACACTGTTGCCAGCCATGCCTGTAGAGGTCTCATGAGGAAGCAGGCCGCCCTTATCACATAAGTGGAAGCAGCCACGTGGCCTAGTAACTGAATGCAGTGCCTTGCAATTGTGGTGGGATCATGATGTAGTTCTGAAATGATGGCAGATATGGATTGAAACCTGGCGCAGTGTAGCGAGCCATACCACTTAGTGAGTCCAGGTGTGTGCATATGAATTCTATTCTTCTTATTGGGGTTAGTTTTGATTTCTCCTGATTTATGAGGAGACCTCATTTGGTGCAGAGGTTCTAAACAGAACTGATGCTGTGCCAGACCTGGTTCTTTGACCTTCCCCTTATTAACCAGTCGTCAAGGTATGGGAATATCCATACCCCTTGTTTTCTTAAGTGGGCCACTATGGCCACTATGCACTTTGTGAAAACTCTTGGGGCCAGCGAAAGACTGAAGGGGAGTGCTGTGAATTGGAAGTGTTTTCCTCCCATCACAAAGCAGAGGAACGTCCTGTGTCCTTGCCTTATGGAGATGTGGAAATAGGTGTTCTTTAAGTTGAGGGCCACAAACCAGTCCCCTGGGTCTAGCGAAGGAATGATAAGAGATAGAGAATCCATTTGGAACTTTATTTTTCTAGGAAACTTGTTCAAGGCCCTTAAATCTAAGATGGGATGCAAGCCACCACTTGCCTTTCTCTTTCTCTTTTGCGGGGATTCTTTCTATTGCCCCAAGATCTAGGAGCTTCTGGTGTTTCAGCTCCAGTAATGTTCCTTCCTGAATGGCATAGCGTAGCTGTTTGACACTGTGGCTATGTTCACACAGGGAGGACTTGTTTCGAAACAAGACGTTTCGAAACAAGCCGCTTTGAAATAACTCTTTATTTCGAAACACCTTATTTTGAAGGACAAAAGCAGTGTCCTTGAAATAAGGGAGCGAAATAGCATGTCCACATTGTGAACATGCTATTTCGCTTGGGGAGGGGACTGCAGGCACCCGCAGGGTGCAGCGCAGAGGGGCATTGCACCCCACGGGTGCCTGCAGAGGGCTGCAGGCACCCGCAGGGTGCAGCGCAGCCCCGCGCCTCACCCCGGGGGTTTAAAGCCTGGGCTGCCCCTAAACCTGGCGGCGGGGTCCCGGGAGCCTGGCTGGAGCCCACTGCTGCAGGGGCTGGAGTGAGCGCCGGCCCCGGAATCCCCAGCACCCCGGCAGGGTGCCTGCAGTCCCCTCCGCCGGCCAGCGGACACCCCTGAGGGTGCTGAGGGCCAGGGTGCTGAGGGGGCAGCCCTTCCTCCCGGGGTGCTTAGCTTTGTTCCAAAACAACATGTCTGCACAGGGCTGTTTCGAAAGAAAAAGTGGTTTAAGCCGTTCCAAAAGAACGGCGGCCATTTCGAAACAAGCAGTTTGCTTGTTTCGAAATGGCCGTGCGTCGTGTGGCCATGGCAGTTCTTATTTCGGAAAAAACCTCTGTTGTTTCGAAATAAGAAATGTGTGTGAACATACCCTGTGTCTAGAATCTAGTGGTTCAAGGTTATCTTGGCCCAACAGCGTTGGAAGGCACTAGGCAGTTTCTGAAAGAGAGCAGGGGTGGGTTCTGGTGGATGTTGTGGCTCCTGGGTGAGAGGGCAAAGCCTCCACCTCTGGGACAATGGGCGGGTATTATTGCCTTGCTGGGAAGGCTGAGATGCACCCTGAAGTCTTGGCCCCCTTCAACCCCTATTTCTGTCCCTGTCCCCGCCCCGTAGGGACCTTGGGATGATTGGAAGGGCCAGTTACAAGGACCCTGCTGCTGTTGTTGGTGCTGCTGGGTCTGCTGCTGGTTGGGCCAAAAGTGCCATCTTGCCATCTATGGGGTATACATTCCCAAGGAGCGGAGTGTTGCACAGGAGTCCTTCATACCATGCACTTTTGTGTCGGTTAACTTGGCAAACAGCAAGGGACCTTCGAAGAGGAGGTCCTGTATGACTTGCTGCATCTGGGGGGAGAGTCCTGAACCTTGCAGCCATCTGGCTTGGTGCATGGCAATTGCTGACGCTATGCTCCTGCTGGCTGAATCTGTAATGTCCCATGAGGCAGAGGTGGCCTTAGGCAATTGGAGTTCCTAGGCGAAGCGCCATCATTGGGCCCCCTGTAGGCCCCCATTGCCACCCTTATTGTGGCCTTGGTCCTCCTTGCAGCCCCAACCACATGCCCCCACAGTCCCAGCTCCCTGCCTTTGGCTCCCTTCTCTGTTGCCCTGGCTTTCCACCACTCCCCATCTGAGGGAAAGTGCAGCAGAGCCTAATGCTCCCCTGGGGGGGGGTACCTGCCAGGGCCAGAGGCTGCACCACTCACCTCCTCTCTGCTCCACTGGAGGGGCGGAGCAACACTCCCTGCCTACCCCCAGCCATCC
The DNA here is from genome assembly GCA_007922195.1 of Podocnemis expansa. Lineage (NCBI taxonomy): Eukaryota > Metazoa > Chordata > Testudines > Podocnemididae > Podocnemis > Podocnemis expansa. The sequence continues at coordinate 1,788,975 of ML682042.1, forward strand.
ACGCCTCCCCAGGGGGCAGAGAGGGCTTGTGCAGAGCTGTGGCATGCAGGTGCGGGGCCCCGGAGCAGCCCACTCTGAAGAGTTCAGGCCACCTCGCCCCCAGGCCCTGGATCAGGCCCATTCAGCCCTTGGGTGGCCAGGGGCAAGGCGGCCTGAGCTCTTTGGAGTAGGCCACTCCAGGACCCCGTCCCCGCATGCTGCAGCGCTGTGCTGGCAGCTCTCCACCCTCTGGGGAGGTGTGGTTGGCTGGGGGTAGGTGGCAAGTGCTGCTCCGCCCCTCCAGTGGAGCAGAGAGGAGGGAGGGTGGGCAATGCAGGCTCTGGTCCCAGCAGTTCGTGGCCCCCCACTCACCTACCACCCCGGGAGGGGTTGATTAGATGAAGCAGGCAACCACTACAGGGCCCCTAAATGCTTGGGGCCCTAGGCGGCTGCCTGCCTACCCCAAAAGCCACCTTTACCATGAGGAAAGCATGCTAGGAGGCCCTCCTCTACCAGGGTATTGTAGTACAGTGCATGATTGGATGGGAAGAGATCCCAAAACCTCTGCATCAAGCTCCATGAGTTGAAAATGTATCTGTCCATGAGGGCCTGCTGGTTTCCTATATGCAGTAGGAAGGCTGTGGTGAAATACATTTATCCTACCAAGCAAGTCCAGCTTTTTAGCATCCTTGTTCCTTGGGGATGCAGCAGACTGGCCTTGCCTTTCCCACTAATTGACTGCATCCACCACCAAAGACCCTGGGATGGGGTAGTTGAAGAGGAAGCCGAACCTGTCCACAGGGATGTGGTACTTCCACTCTTTCCCCTTTGACACTGGGGGAATCAATGAAGGTGTTTGCCACCGGGTGCAAGCAATCTTGAGTAGTCCATTGTGCATTGGGACTGCCACCTTGGCTGGACGAGCGGCATTGTCAGCAATGAAGAGGGAGTCAAAGTCTTCCCTGACCACCTTGATTGGGAGGTCAAGTTTTGCGGTCATGTGCTTAAGCAGTTCTTGATGAACTCTTGTGTCCTCTCTTAGCAAAAAGGACCTCTGGGAGGACGCTTCATGCAGTGAAGAGGAGGACATTACCCTCGAGTCATTTCTGGGGAGGCCCACAGGTCCCTCCCCCGGGGCTGTGTCCTCATCGGATGCCACTGCATCGTGGGCTCCTTTGGATGTGGCTGGTCTTGATGATTCAGGGGATGTTAAGTCACTAGGTGGGGAATGCCAAGAGTCCCACTCAGTCCTCTGTGCCAACTAATCTTTAAAAGTTTGTGGTACTGTGGCCTGTGTCATGGACTCTCTGTCCTGTGTAGCAGATCGGCTGGCCCTCCTGAGCTGGGTGGCACGTGGGGAGTGTTCCCTCTCACACGACAGTGCCGGAGAGGTCCCATGCAGAGAGCGGGGTGGCAGTGCCAGTAGCATCGGCGTTTGAGCTCCTGAGTTTCTGTGCCAAGGTGATGACAGGGAGTGCTTCCTCCTGCGCTTACTGACTGGTGTGCTGGAGCTGCTGCAGGTGCCAGTGGTGTGAATGAACAATGGTGCCAGTGATGGGTGTCAGAACCTCAGGGAGAATGTGAAGATGACGTGGTGTGGTGTGATTTCTGTGAGTGTGCTGGGGAAGATTCTTTGGGAAAGGTCTCTGGGGAGAACCAAAGGTATGCCCTGTCATCCCCCGACTCAGAGCCCGAGGTCAAGGGGGTCAACACTCTTCATCTATGCGGTGAGTCCCTGGAATGAGTTGTAGGGGACTGGCAGGCTCATGGAGGGGACTGGCTGTGTCAATAATCCCTGGAGGGAAGTTACGGGGATCGGGGAGTCAAGGCCTGATCCCAGCATGGACTACCTGGCTGCTGGTCCTGCACTGGCTCCTGCCGTACTGATGGACTCAGGTCTGCCTGGGGTCTGTGCCAGGTTTGTGATATCAGTGCTGGTTTCCCTCTCAACACTGATATCCTCGGCAGAGTAGGGGTTGGCAGCTGTAAGAGAGTCTTAGATGCCTTGAAGGCCTTGGGCATTGGTGGAATGGGCAGTGTTGTAGGCCTCTGTGCCAGGGCCTGTGGATCTCCCCACGCCTCTGCCGTTGGGACCTATCTTTCAAGGATTGCCTGCCTTGCGTGGACTCTGATCTCGTGTGCAGCTTTTTAGGCTTCCCAGATGGGGATCTGCACTGGTGGGGCTGGTGCCAACTGTGCCCTCTGCTTTGAGGTTGTCTGTGTTAACAATGGCCTGCCTGGCCCTAAGGTGGGACATAAGACCTCTTCCATTGTCATGGAACATAAGTGATTTTCACGTTCCTTTTGGGTCCTGGGCTTAAAGGACTGGAAAATCTTGCACTTATTGGCTTGGTGTGCCTCCCTGAGGCATTTGAGGCACTTCTCATGTGGATCACTGATGGAGAAGGCCTTCCCACATGTGGCACAGGGTTTGAAACTTGGCATGGTCAAGTCTGCGCTGAGCCATGTGCTGCTGCTGAGACGCATGGGAGAGATGAGATCTCTGGCATGCTCTGAACCGGGAAGCGAGAAGGAGACAAAAAGCAATTCCAGAGAGGAGAGAAGAGTAGACAATGAAGAAAAATGGACAGGTGCTTGCAATGAGCAAGAGTGGGCAGTTTGAGGACCATTGCAACAGGTGGAAAGAAGGAACTGAAGTGGGGGCAGGGGCAGGGACACCTACATACTGTGTAGGTGCACAGGCCAGAGGGGTGTTGGCCACTGACCTGATGGGGATTAGCTAGGGCAAAAGCTTTCTGGGCATCCATGCGCTGTGGCACACACACACCTAATCCAGAATGGATGTGAGCAGTGCTCAAAGAAGAAAAGGCTGTTTCCAGCCCTCCTGGCTGTGAACGAAGCTTCACAATGTGACTCCTAGTCCTTGGCACCCTACACTAGGTTTTCCGGAATCAGCCCTCTGCTGGAAAGGCTCCAGCTGCTTTTGGTTTCCATCTGACTCATCTTCACAATATTTAAACCGGAATTTACCCCACTGTGCCACTGGAGGTGAGTCAGCGGCTGTCAGGACTGCAGGGAGTGGGCTCACTACCTCCTGTTCTAACCAATAGACCCCATACTCCTTCCAGAGCTTGGAGAAAACCAAGGAGTCTTGGCTCCTGGCTGGAGGAGGAGCAGAGATTTAGGTTGAGCTGGTGGCTCTGGATGAAGCATCTTTGTAAAGACTTTTCCTTTCACTTTCCAGACTGACTGAGCTCTGTGACAGGCCAAGAAAGACGCTGCTCCAGCTGAATTCACCTGGCTTTCACGGTGAGTGACCAGCTCCAGTAAAACAAACAAGGAGTCCTGTGGCACTTTTAAAGACTAACAAATTTATTTATTTCATGAGCTTTTGTGAGAGAAAATCTACAGAATGGGAGGAAATACATGCAGGGAAGTGTAAGTCAGTGTGACTCACACTTCCCTGCATTTATTTTCCTGTCATTCTGTAAGTTTCCGCATCTTCAAACTGTCTGACAAAGTGGGATTTTCTCCCATGAAAGCTTGTGTGATAAATAAATGAGTTAGTCTTTAAAAGTGCCACAGGACTACTTGTTTTTTTTTTTGCTGAATTAGACTAACATGGCTGCCCCTCAGCTCCAGTAAGAGACCCTCCCTCTGTCTTGTATCTATCTCTCCTTGTGCTGTAAGTGAGCTGGCCTGTGAAGACAGATCTATCTTGCTGTGCCCTGGGAAAAGAACCCAGGAATCCTGGCTCCCAGCTCTCACCCACCCCTCCATTCTAACCACTAGATCCCACTCCCCTCCTACAGCTGGGATAGAATCCAGGTGTCCTGGCTCCCACCCCCTCTTCTAACTACTGGACCCCACACCCTCTGCCAGAGCTAGGATAGAACCTAGGAGTCCTCATGCTTAGCCTCCCCAGAGCTGGGTTAGGACCCATCTGAGCACATAGCTCACACCTGCTTCTTAGTGAGTTCCCCAGGCAGCACAAATGCTGGAGGACAATTTAAGACAGGGGTTTTGAACTTGCAGCCCACAGGCTCCATGTGGCCCCTAAAGCTGTTCATTGCAGCCTGCAATGACACTGTCATTATTGATATTTGCAATATTGCTGTTTGAAAAGGTTTCAGTGGTGCAGACCTCAGGTTAACATACTAGTTCTCATGCAGCCCTTGTGGTGATTTGAGTTTGAGACCCCTGGTTTAAGCAGAGGGATTGGCTGGCACTGCACAGGAGTATTGGGAAATGGACACAGAACCCAGGTCCCCTGGGTGAAATCTCCATTGATCAGGGGCCTCTTGGGTGGGGTTATATCAATGTTGCTGGCTGGCAACGTGTTGTCTAACCTGTATTATCTGAGTGCTCTGAGATCTCTTTGACATCTGCCACCTCCCCAACAATGACACCACAGGAGCACAGAGTCAGGATCTGTCTTCTGTTCCTATTCAAATGATGATCAGTGACACACTAACTCTGTCATCATTAGGTTCCAGGAATGACAGATAATGTTGGGCCTGTTTGTTGTTCCCACCCTGTGTGAAGGGGTCTGACTGATAATGGGAATCCAGTCCTGCCCCAACAGCCCTTGTGGCTGCAAAAGAAATGTTTCCAGATATGCCGAGTTCTGTGCAGTGTTTTCTGCCTGCATCTGTGACAGCCTGAGCTGAAAGCCCTGTGAGTGATGAGAATCACCCTGCTTTTAGCGATGACATGTTAATCCTGGAACCTAATAACGACACCACAACCTGTTTTGCTGAATGTTCCAGCTATGGGTCAGCATGACCATAGCAGCAGAGCTCAGAGCCCTTCATTGCTGTTGGGGGGAGGGAGCAGGGATGTGGGATAAACACTCCCCTTTCCCTGGAGAGCAAAGCCCTCAAGGAGCAGGGACAGAGTTAATGCATGCTGCCTCCTTGGAATAACAGCCTCAACTGCATCTATTATCCCAGCTGCTGATGAGGAAGCCATTTCGGGTTTGTAGAAGGGTTGTGAGTATGTCAGGTGCAGTGAATGCCTGGACTTGAATAGAAAATAAACCTGCATATCATGAATTCTGCCGAGCCTGTTGGTGACACGTGTGCACCTGTGGAGTGGAGCGCTCTGGGCACCAGCAGTTGACACTCCTCTCGCCATTCATGCAGAGCTCTTCGCTGCTGCCTCTCTTCATAGCATGGCCTCGAAGATGCCCATGAAGGAACCTGTGTGCCTGGTGGGCAACAGCACTGATGGGGAGCTACAGGTGAATCCTGCAGCACTGGAGATCCTGCATAGTATTGCCCAGCCCGTGGTGGTGGTGGCCATCGTGGGGTTGTACCGCACTGGCAAGTCTTATCTCATGAACTCCTTGGCTGGGAAGAAGAGAGGTGAGGGGTTACCCAGCTCCTCTTCCTGTCACCCCCCAGGCTGGAACTGGGAAAGAGGGGGCAGATATGTCTGGCACTGGGTCTTTAGCCCATCTCCTCATTGCCCCCAGGGTTCTCGCTGGGCTCCACAGTGCAGTCTCACACCAAAGGGATCTGGATGTGGTGTATGTCCCACCCGTGGCGGCCAGACCACACCCTCATGCTGTTGGACACAGAGGGGCTGGGCGACGTGGAGAAGGTGAGTAAAGGTGGTGTGGGAGTGGAGGAAGGACCTGTGATTCCTAGATCCCAAGGCCAAAAGGACCCTGTGACACAGGATAACAGCAGACAGAGAACTGCCCCACAGGAATTCCTAGTGCAGATCTAGGGGAACATCCCCTCTTGATTTAAAAATTGCCTGTGATGGAGCTTGGTCAGTTGTTTGCACAGTTAATTCTGCTCCCTTTTAAAAACTCATGGCAAATTTCCAGGCTTAATTTGTCCAGCTTCACCTTCCAGACATTGGGTCGTGTCAGCCTTTTCTATGCTAGAGAGAAGAGCCTGGGACCAGAACTGGGCCCAGGCCCAGGAATGTCATCCCAGAGTCAGATCTTAAGGGGAAATCCCTTCCCTGCCCACACTGCAGAGTCCTTTGTTTGTGCACCCCAAGACTGTGTTAGCTGGGGTGGCAGGCTGTGCTCAGCAATAGGGCAGTTGCCATCTCTCCCTGCTCTGGGTCCTGGGCCTGTGTTTCTATCCATCCCCTTTCCATGGCTCCCTAGGGCAATGCCAAGAATGATGTGTGGATCTTTGCGTTGGCAGTGCTGCTCAGCAGCACCCTGGTCTACAACAGCAAAGGGACCATTGACCAGTACGCCATGGAGCAGCTGCAGTATCCTTTCAATGAGTGCAGCCCCTGAGGGGTAAGGGGCTGTGACTCCTGGGCAGACCTCCCCCATTCAGATCTATCATCTGACACCAGTTTGAGTCCTTGCCTCCTGGCCCAGCTTTGTGTCAGAGCTGACGGAGCACATCAAGGTGAAGGCACAGGCAGTGGATGACTCAGAGGACACAGAGTTTGTCCGCTTCTTTCCCAGTTTTGTCTGGGCTGTGCGGGATTTCACACTGCAGCTGAAGATTGAGGGGCAGCCGGTGACGGAGGATGAGTATCTGGAACACACGCTGACCCTAAAGAAAGGTGAGATGGGGCCAGTAGTGCACAGGAGGGATCCATCTAACTTGGTGTCTTGCCCTTCCCGGTCAGATCCATGGGCCCATCTACCCTGGCATCCCACCTGCTGCCACCACAGATCAGATCCACCAGGGTCCTATCCAGCCCAGTCATGGCCCAAGAGCCCTGTATGCTGCACAAACAGAACAGAAATCCCATTCCTGCTCCAGTGAGCTGATGTCTAAGAGACATGTGGCAGAGAGATAGAGATGGAGGAGCGCAAGGGGAAATGGGACACTATTGAGCAACATGAGCTAAATGGCTCTTTTCAATCCCAGCATATCTCATAGTCCACTGGTGTGGCCCAAAATGCAACACTGCTGCCTGTTCCAGGGGCAGTGGTTAAAGTATAATTTTATGGGTCCTGGAACCCTCCTAATCTTCAGGCCCCCTTCCCGTATTGTCCAGGCCCCCTTTATGCATGTGCGAGCTCCAGCCCAGGTGCGTGTTTTTGAGCCCCACCAGCTCTTTCCTCAGACTTGATGCACAGCCTCAAATCCCCACATCACCCCAAACTTGTCCACTAGTGTCCACATCAAACCCCTCTTTCCCCATGTCCTCCTCAGCCCTCTCCCCATTCCCTAAGTTCCCCGCCCCCAAGTCCTCACTCCAGTCCTCCTAACCCCCTACCTCCCCCATCTTCACACCAACCCCTTCAGCCCCCCAACCTCCTCCACACCTCCCCCATCCTGACCCCTTCTTCCCACCCTAACCAACTTGCTGGGTCTCCTGGTCCCCTCCAAGTCGGCCTGACACCTTCTTCCCCCACTCCCTTTCCCCACTGGCTGCCCTACCATCCCCAAAGCACCCCTCTCAGGGCCCCTATACCTGGCTGCTGGAGCTGAGCTGCCATGCCACATGTTCAGAGCATGCTCAGGGTAGGAGTTTTAAAAACTCCCAACCTGGGAGGTGCTCCCTACTGGCCAGAAGACACAGTCTTCCCGCCATCAGGGAGCTTTCCCTAGGCTGGGAACTTTTAAAACTGCACAGGGGTAGCAAGGGCAGGGGGCGCACACCAGAATGCAGCATTCTGCCCCATTGTGCTATTTTTAGGGGCCCCAGAATGCTGGCCCATAAAAATGGTGGGCCCTGGAACGACATTGTGGTGCATTTCCCCTTACTTTAACTCCTGTCCAGGCGGGTAACCGTGTTAGTCTATTTCAGCAAAACAAGGAGACCGGTGGCATTTTAAAGACAAACAAATTTATTAAAGCATAAGTTTTCATGGATTACAACCCACTTCCTCAGATGCATGAGGTGAAAACTGCAGTATGCTAGGTATTTACACATGTGCAAAGAAGGGTTAGTTACATTATTGCTAGGAGGGTTCAAACAGTATGGGTGTGGTCTATACACAATAGCTGATGAGAAGGTGAGACTGTTTAAAGATGGAAAATTACCTTTTGTAGTGAGCTAACCACTTCCAGTCCCTATTCAGACCCAGTCTGATGGTGTCAAGTTTGTATATAAATTCCAGCTTTGCAGTTTCATCCCGAAGTCTGTTTTTGCAGTGTTTTTGCTGATGTATGGTAACTTTCATGCCTGTTACTGAGTGTCCAGGGAGACTGAGGTTCAATTCTGGTTTTTGAACATTACCATTCTTGATGTCTGATTTGCATCCATTTATTCTTTCACATAGAAGCTGTCCAGTTTGACTGATGACTATGGCAGGGGGGGCATTGTTGGCACAGGATGGCATATATCGCATTGGTAAATGCACAGGTGAATGAGCCGCTAGTGCAATGGCTGTTTTGGTCAGGTCCTAAGATGGTATCACTTGAGTAAATATGAGGGTGAGTTGGTTGGATTCTACCTGTGAGCTCCTCCACATTCTGCAGCCCCTTTCCAGGATGTGTCTTCAAATGACTGCAAACACCCCTGGGACTAGCTAGCAGTGGTTGCTTACGGTGGATATTGGCAATCTTCCTCCATTGTTGTTTGGGTAACACCTGCAGATGTAAGTGACATTTGGCAGGTTCAGTTTGATTTCTTGAATTGTTCCTTTGGGTGGGGGTGGCAGGGAAAAAATTAAAAATATTTGATTTCTTTTGGTTCCAAAATTTCCTTTTGAGTTTATTCAATGTCCAAATTCCAGAAGTGTTTAAAAGTGGCTGTAAATCAAAACAACATGTTTTGTTCAGCCACAAAACAGGTTTTTTTTCCATCTTTTCAATTTGACAAAAACATAAATTTTCTACCTGACCTAAACCGAAGTTTTCACTGGTGTTTGGAAATTGTTAACTACCTGAAATCTCCATTATTTGTCCAGCTCTGGTTGAAGGTTGCATTGCAAGCAAAGGGAAAAAATTAATAAGCAAGGGCTGTAGACCAAGCTGGATGAGTAAGCGTCTCAGACAAGTGATTAAGAGTAAGCAGAAAGCCTGAAATTACAGGCCCATTAGCAAGGACATTTAACAAATCTGTAAATACAAGAGTTGTACAATGTGACTGGAGAACTGCTAACATAGTACCTATTTTTAAGAAAGGGGAAAAAAGTGAATAGGGAAACTATAGGCCTGTCAGTTTCACTGGAGTACCAGTAGTACACAAGCTATTGAAAAAATTTTTGATAGAGAAAGTGGTTAAGGACATTAAGTTGGAAGGGTTCCTCCAAAAGGACCAGGCCACATAGATAATACTGAAGGGGTTTTTTTCAAGACACCAAGAAGGAAGGCTGGCTGGATTCAGCTTCACATTGCTGATGTTACAGTGGTCAAATGTATATGCTTCTTTATGGATTACATAATCCATTTGTAAGCAAGGAGTCCTGTGGCACTCAAAGACTAATAAATTTATTTATCACATGAGCTTTCATGGGAGAAAATCCCACTTCGTCAAGTGCTTTGAAGATGGGGGAACTTACAGAATGGGAGGAAAATAAATGCAGGAAAGTGTAAGTCATAAGGTCAGTAAAACAAACAGACAAGGAATCCTGTGGTGCTTAAAGACTAAAAAATTTATTTTTTGTGTTATTTGTTAGTCTTTGAGCTCCACAGGACTCCTTGTTTGTTTGTTTGTTTGTTTTACTGAACTAGACTAACATGGCTACCACTTTGGATCATAGAATCAAGTCATACTGTAACAGCAAATCAAAGTAGTTGTTAAGATTCAAACACTGGAAAACAGCACATAGAGGAAGGTGAGGTCAAATCACCTCTTCTAATGGGTAAAGAATTCATAGTCACAGTTTAATCCTGCTTTTCTCACTATCGAATTTGCATATCAGTTCTGCAGTTTCTCTTTGAAGTCTTGATGTGTTACTCATCTGGGTTGAGCACAGTTGTTAACAAACAATCAGCAGAGTGATCAGGAAGATTGAAGTACTCAGTTACTGGTTTTTAAATGTTGTGATTTCTAATGTCAGTTTTCTGCCCATTAATTTTTTTGGCATAGAGGGCTCTGAAGGCAGCAGGGCAGGGGTGGTGGACAGCATGGTGGGTGGTGGGGCAGCAGTGTGGGTCCCACCGTGCCCTGCTCACAGCAGGACGGTGCAGGGCCCAAAGAACCGTGGGACCAGGGCCATTGCCCCTCTGGGCCCCCCTCCTTTCCAAGGATGGCCCTGGTCACAAACGCCCAGGTTCAGGGTCACAGTGCCCCCTGCTGCTGCTGACAAAAGACTGGAATGCATTACTCAGGATATAATTGTTGGGTCGCAGGCATAAATAATTTTTTTTTGACTGGGCCCCAAGGAAAAAAAGTTTAAAAGCACCTAACTAGATGATCATAATGGTCCCTTTCCACCTGATAGTCTATGAGCCTTCTGCTTCTTTTGGCTCTCCAGGAAACAGCAAGAAGACAATGGAATACAACCTACCACGTCAGTGCCTCCGCAACTTCTTCCCTACCCGCAAATGCTTTGTTTTTGTTCAACCGGCATTGCGGCAGGAGATTGGTCAACTGGATTTGCTGCCTGACAGTGCCCTGGATCCACAGTTTCTAGAGAAGACCCGCCAGTTCTGTGATTACATTTTTCGGCATTCCCATGTCAAGACCATCAAAGGAGGAATTCCAGTCAATGGGCGAAGTATGTCCACCGTGTGGCTGCTCTGAGACGCCAATAGTTTGCTGACTGATCTATTCTCTTTGGCCAATGGAAAGCCAGCCTCGGGGGGGGGGGGGGTCCCTGCATGTGAGGGACTATTTTCAAAGAGAATTTAGCAGGTGTGGGAAGACACGAACTGCCTGTGAGTCAGAGGGATACCCTTGGTCCCTTTTCACTCACCTTGTCCCTGTGTGACAGCCACCTTCATACCTGATACACTGGGCTGAAACTGGAGCCCTCCAATGCCACAGGCAGAAGATGTTACCCCTGGAGCTAGAGAGATGAGTCTTCCTGGGGGGCTCTGCCCACTTGGATCCTCTGTTGGCTTGTTTGGGGCCACACACAGTGCACCTGGCTTGGTAGCCGGGATCAGAACAGGGGGTTCTTCTGTATTCAGGAGCCCTCAGAGCCACCCAGCTTCAGATTCAAAGGGAGAATGCTAATCTGCCTTGGCAATCTGTGTGTAAAACATCCCTGACCTGGCCCCTGCTCTGCGGAGCCCTTATGCTGAGATTGTGCTGATGTTACCTGCTGGTGGGCATGGGTGATAGGCAACCCCCCTAGGCCATCTGCCATGGAGAAGAGCCTGTTATGGCCCCAGCCATGGAGTCCTGGCCCCAGCTATGGAGCCAAGGCCACTTGCTGTGAGCCTCTGTTGAATCAAATCCTGGCTGAGCCCTCAGAGGTAAAAGCAGGAACTCTGTTTGGGACTGTAAATAATGCCTGTCTCCTGTGGATCAGCGCAGAGAAGAATCTGGGATATGCTCCCTGGTGGGGTTGCTAGGTCCAAAGGCCTTTTGGAGTTTCTGTTGCACCAGGTGCTATATAAACGTATAGTTACTGTCTCACTGTTCTTAATCCTCCCTGTGTCCATTCCCCCAGGGTTCAGCTCCCTAGTGGAAGCCTACGTGGGTGCCATCCAAAGCGGACAGGTGCCCTGCTTGGACAATGCAGTGATAACCATGGCTGCTATTGAGAATGAGGCGGCTGTCAAGAAGGCACTAGCTCACTATGCAACTGGGATGGCAGCACAGCCATTGCCAGCGGAGCTGGGGGAGCTCTTAGAGTCCCACAGGAGATGTGAGGGCGATGCCCTGGCGCTCTTCATGCGGCACTCCTTCAAGGATGAGGAGCAGGTGTTCCAGAAGCAGCTAGTGGTAGGTGGGGGTGTCTGGCCGTGAAGCCCATCAGCACTGGGCTCAGCCAGCAGGGGGAGTGGTGCTGGTAGGGATTAGCCCTGCAGTGGGGCCTGCTGGGCTTCAGTCATGGATCAGGGTCCCTTTGCTCCAGGTGCTGTACAGACACTCAATCAAAACATGCTCTCTGCTCCAGAGACCATCTAGTCCCCAGGTGACTTGGCTTACCAATGACCTTTTGGCTTTCTGGTCTCCAATAGTCCAATGAACCTATGACTCTCCCAATAGGCTAATGAACCAATGATTCTCTCAATTCCTTGATTTGCCAAGGAACCATTCACTCACCCAGTTTCCCAGGTGGCCATTGAGCATTTGGGTCTCCCAATCCCCCTTCTGACTAAGGACCACTGTCAGGTGCATGTGTCACCCAGAGGAGGAAGGGGCTAGTCCCAGGAATCTGGCCCCAGCTATTGCTCTCTTCTTCCTTGTCTAGGCTGGGATAACAGAGCAGTATGGAAACATCCTGGCAGAAAATGAACGCATGTCCAAGCATATCTGCTGTTCCCTGCTGGAGGAACTCTCAGTCACCATGCAGGAGAAACTCAGTGCTGGAGTTTACTCCCAGCCTGGTGGGTACCAAGTCTATGAGAGGGACCAGAACCAGGTGGTGGAGAATTTCAGGGCAAAGTCTAACAAAGGGGTCAAGGTGAGTGCCTGAAATTAGCTTCCCCTCACATCTGGCCTGGCAGTTGAAGGTGGGTTTGTTACAAAAGTTAGTGCAGCCCCACAAGAAGGAGCTGGATTTCACCTCAGCTTGTGAATCGCCAGCAGAGGTGGTACCTAAACCGCAGCAGCTGGGTCAGGTTTCCTTGTTTCGCAGAGAACAAAGCAGAATGGCAATAGCAAGGGGGTAAATGGGGTCTGATTGTGACCCGCAGAATCACTGTGGCTGATAGCTATGTCCATGCTGAATGCTCATCTCCAATGGGGAGTTCGTGGAGCTGAAGTTTAGCTTCTTGAGACACAAAATACAGCAAAGAGCATTTATCATGGAGCTGCTTTTCTGAGTGGAATGGACCCATTGTTGAATTGCTTAGGATCCTGCCCTTTCCTGCAGTGGCCCAATCTGAATCTTTTCATTGATTGTGATGTCAGGCCCTGTATGAACAGAGACCTGGCCCTAGATAAAATGACACCACCCAGCCCACCAAGAGACCTTTGTGATTATGGGGTTCATAGCACAGGGCATCATACATTCCTAAAGTGCTTCCTGCTGGGCTGAGTGCAGCTCTCCTACAAAAACACACCCTGCTCTCCATCCAGTGAGAGTTTGCCTTGGGGACAGGCAATTCTTCTGGAGATTTAGAATATAGAATCATAGGGTTGGAAGGGACCTAATGAGATCAAGGCCAACCCCCTGGGACTTGGGCCCAGGACCTTCTGCATAGTAAGCAGAGGTGCTAGCCAATTCTTGATCCAGTCACTTGCATTCTAACATGTGGGACTGATGCATCATTGGGAAGTCCCCACCAAAGCAGGACCAGATCTTGGCGCAAGGTAATTATCTTGCACCAAAGAGGTAAGGCCACAGAGAAGTGTGATCAGCTGCAGCTCAGCTCCCATCTCTGTGTACCTGATTCCAGCCATAAGATCCCTCAATCTTCCTGGGAGAACATTTCACACTGAGGTGGAATACAGTCCCCTAGCATATTGATTAGAGCAGTGGTTGTCAAATTTAGGGTCAGGATCCAGTACTGGGTCACAGACCCTCAGGTAAGGGTCACAGCACTCACTGCTGCCCTTACCAAAAGACCGGAATACATTGCTCAAAGATTAATTATTGGGTCACGAGCATAAATGATTTTTTTTCAACTGGGTCCAAGGTAAAAAAGTTTGAAAACCACTGGATTAGAGCCCATGAATAATGCAGTGCTTGGCCATCTTTGGTCTCAGGCAGAGGAGGCCCTGGAAGAGTTCCTGGCCAGTAAGAAGATGGAGGCAGAGGCCGTGTTGAAGGCTGACAACCTGTTGACAGAGGCAGAGAAGCGCATGGCTGGTGAGATTCTGTGAATGAGCCGCTACCCCCTATTCTTTACAGTTGAACTGGTTTCTCACTGCAGCGCCTGACACCACAGGGCCCAGAGTCGGGACTAGGGATTGTGGGGCTTTGGCGATGCAGAGCACAAATAATCCTGAGGTCACATTCTTGTCTGTCGGTCAAGCTCCCGTGCCTGTTGGTTGAGTGTCTTGTTGGTTGAGCTCCTTTCATCCACCTGGAGCTTCCTGCATCCACCATTCCGTCAGCAAACGGGCTAGGAGTCCCCTCCCAACCTCTTCTATTTTAGAGACTCCCTTCCCCTCCCATGACAGGTGCTGTGGACACCCCCATTTCACCCACATGCCAGGGGCTCTCTGTGTCCCCAACCAAACTGACTTTCAAGCCATAGTGAGGCAGGACCTGCACTAAGCTGTTGTTGGTAGGGGGGTGGCCCCCTAGTTACTCCCCCTCTCCCCACTGTGTTTTCCCTCTACCAGCTACAACAGGGGCCATGTGTTTGCATGTTGACTGTGAGATGCTCCTGGTGTGTCTATTTCCCCCTTTCTTCTCCCCCAAAGAGGAGAAGCAGAAGACCGAATTGCTGGAGCAGCAGCGGAAGGCAGCAGAGGAGAAGCAACTGCAGATGGAGCAGCTGATGAAGGACCAGGAGCGCAGCCACCAGGAGAATGTGAGGCAGCTGGAGGCTAAGGTGGCAGAGGAGTTGGCCAGTGCCCGGGAGGAGGCGGAGCAGGCTCTGCAGAGCAAGCTGAATGAGCAGGAGGCCATGTTGCAGAAGGGCTTTGTGGAGAAAGCCAAGTTCATGGAAGATGAGATCTTGGGCCTTCGGCAGGAGATCAACTCTGCCAACAAGGCCAATTTTCTGTCGGAGCTTTTCCAAACCATGAGGGAGGGGCTGAGAACTGTTGGCAATGTGTTTGAATATCTGAGCGCCCTGAGGAAGGATGGGAAGGGACCAAGTCAAAAAAGTAACACCCAGACACACAAGTAGCTCAGCCCCAAGGGGTACCCTCAGTGACAGGTCCCACAAATGCTTCTTTGCACAGTGGAAAACTTCTGCTGACCAATTTCTGCTATCCCCCAGTCCTTTAGCTACTAACACAGGGCTGAGAGCTGTCTGCCAAAGAAAAGCACTAGGTGCCTTGATTCTGTCTCCAGTGTTGGGAGGAAACTTGGGTCTAGTGGCCAGCCCACCTAGTAGGTAAGCAAGAGTACTTGGGTTCTATCCCCACTGCTGGTGCTGTAACTCTGTGCTGCCACCATCACTATTCTGTTTCCTCTCTAAGAAACAGAAAACTTCCCTCTTGGTTTAGAGGACAAAAGTTGGTTAGCCTGTGAGTTGCTAACTGGATGGTGCTATCTACACACCCAGTTTTAGCATGGGCATCTGCAGTGGATGGCCCTGATTTCTCTTGGTACCCCTATGGCATGTAATAGGGCCCCTCCCCCCATCAGCACTGTAATGGGATTGCTGGATGTCTAGGGAAAGGCAAGTGTGGGGATGGTTTTTCTCTACCTGACCTTTCCACTGCTAAGAATGCTGTGAGCTAGGCCATTATTTCCCTTCTGTAACTGAACTTGCCAGTACATGACTACAAACTCCTCTAACTCTTGTATCTCCCAGCACCATGAAGAGTGTGTGCCCTGTAGTCTGGGTATGAATAAAACAATATGCTGGAGCTTCTCTTTGCTAGTCTTTATTCAACACAGCTCCTAAGCTGATTGTGGCTGCTCTCCCTCCACCTCTGATGCTGAGAAAACATGGAGCAGGA
This sequence comes from Podocnemis expansa, assembly GCA_007922195.1. Lineage (NCBI taxonomy): Eukaryota > Metazoa > Chordata > Testudines > Podocnemididae > Podocnemis > Podocnemis expansa. The sequence goes on from ML682042.1 coordinate 1,804,497, forward strand.
GGGCCTCATTTTCTCCTCAAGTGGAAGCATGCAGGTTCACTCTATGCATCACAGCATTAGTTCCCCCCTCTCACACAGACAGCTACTGCTATGGAGAAGATTCTACCATCAGAGGCTAAATAGAAGAAGCAGTTAAGCACCTTTATGGAGTTAGAGAACAGGAAACAGAAGCCACCACCCAAGTGTGACATGCTGTACTCCACGTGCACCTTATAATGTGGTCTGTGCATCTTTCCTGTTCACCCTTCCAGTGTAGCTGTGCATGGTTTAATTTAAACTATTTTTGGAATGCTCATGGTATGCTCTACATTACTGTCATGGTAGCATGTGTCCTACAACGTCACACCTGAGTACAGATAGGAAACTCTGCCCGGTCATGTCCCTGAATGAGTCTCAAATGGCTTGTATAGATGTAGATTAAAAAAAAAACCAAAACCCTGTGTTTCTACACCCAGCAGAGGCCTGCATACAAGAACAATGCAGCTCAAGAGGGAAAGATCTTATCCATAGACAGACATGGGCAATCACCTGGTGGAGGTTGATGGGTTTGCAAAGAAAAAGAGATACTTTGTTCTGTTTGAAGCTCTTCCCTGGATTCCATTTTCTAAGTAACATCAAGGACTGACACCTACCCACAAGGTGGTGGTGTCGGAGAGTGGGGTACAGGGGTGTGAACCCCACAGCATGCGAGTGTTTCCTAACTGAGACAAGAGACCAGACTACCTATTTTGGGTTAGTTACTATCTATGTAACTTTTATTAATATGTATATATTGGTATATACAAAAAAAAAACCCAACCCCAAAACAAAAAAGAAAAATAGAAAAGGCATATAGCGGCAGTTTCAACAATGTTTTAAAGGTCCTAATCTATTTTGCTGGTGGTGTTTATTGAGTGTTATTAGGTGCTTGTGTGCGTAGAGTCCTTGTTCTATTATCAATCACACAATTTTTCAGCACTTAAAATCTTGGACAGCATGAACACCTTGCTTGTCCCCTCACTCTCCAGACCCCATGGGTCACGGCCCGGTGAGGCTAGACATGGGCTGTTTCCAGCTAGGAGTTTCAAGGGTCAGCTGGGGTGCCAAGGGGAGGTTTACGAAATGGGTTTACTCTTTTACTCCATAAAACACACTCTCTTTATTATTATCTGAGCTGGCTTGTGGGAGGTAAATGCTGTAAGCACAAATATGATAATTACCAATTTGATTTAGGAGGTCAGACAAGTTGGAGCAATAATAATATACATGAACACACAGCAAGCCTAAAACAGTTCCTAATAAGATTCCCAGTGTACCCCTCAGTACAAATAAACTTATTCTTCAATTTAACCAGGTTATATTTACCACATCTTTTGATGTTATCTCTGGAGGGTGTTCAGCAGACCCATTTTCTTGTAGGAAAAATAAAGGAACCAGCACTGTATAGAGTTTAGCTGCGATTGGCCGTGCAGATCACCATGTCTGCCTGTGCCCAAAGAAAGACTGCAGCTGGATTGCATGCTCAAAAAGAAAAATAAATCTGCTCTTGGCCAGCCCTGGACCTTATACTACCAGGTTTGGCTGCAACCGACTAAGCACCTCCTGCCACTCCCTACCTGGGGGAAACAGTGGCTTGCCATGGGCCCTGCTCTCTGGGAGTGCCCAGGCAGAAAAACTAAGAAGGAAAAATAAAAAGAAGAAAAATTAGGAAAAAAGACCTGCTAAAAACCAGGCTGCCTTTGTTGATCAGGCAAAGGGGGATTGGATGCCTCCTTTGTGGATGGTGGGGCTGCCTTGGGCTGGCCAGACCCTCAGCGGTGGGTGAAGCAATTAACCTCTCGCCCCTCCAACGAGTCAGCAAAAAGGCCCACCCCCCCCTTATAGCCAAAGCTCACCAGATCAGCATATTACCCCATTTTCCTGGGAAATTGTTGTCCTTGATTAACAAATTTCATTGTATTCTGGTGCTGTGCAAAATGTTTTCTTATGTTCCCAAAAAACTGTTGAGAGCCAGTGCTGTATGTGTTTACAGTGAGGTCTTGAGAAATTGCTTTGGTATGCAGCTGCTGACCCTGGAAGATAAAGTCACATAGAGCTATTGTTCTCTGTACAGGCCTGACAAGCAGCAGCCCATTGTATACACAGGCCTAAAGTTTGGTCAATGACTTTAGGACCCCAATAAAATATCTTTTTTCACAGGTGGGAGGAATTTGACTGTAAAGTCATCACAGCTGGACAGACTCTTACAGGTCAGTTTCTCCTTCTAATGGGAAGAACCCTGCAAAGCCCCCAATATTAGTAAAGCACATGTGCCCAAAATGGCAAGTGTCTTCCTGAAAGGTAGCCTGCCTGGATCTGAGTCTTCCCTCACATGACACTTTCCCTCTCCTGAGCTCTCAAAATTTGTATGTCATCTAGAAAAAGAAAAAGGCAGCAGGGCAGAGCAGGAGTGCAAACCCAGCATCTGAGTTGGCTCTCTCCACTCCCATGGCAGAACAGCCAGCTCAGCAGTGGGGCAGGCTGGCCCAGAGGCAAGGCAAGGCTCCACTCTCCTGTCCCCCCTGGGCTGGCTATTATGCCCTGTGGTCAGAGAGGGCCAGCCCAGACGCGGGATGTCAGAGTGAAGCCCTGGCCCTGGGCGGCCCACCCTGCCCCCAGGGACAGAGTGGGGCCGGCCCAGGGAAGGGGCAGGAGCATGGGGCTGGCCCCTGGGCCAGCCTGCCCTGCTCCCCTGCAGTGTGGGGCGGGTGGTGGGGCCTGAACAGGCCGATTGGCCCCAGGCCCTGCCCCCATTTAGGGACAGCCCTGCCTTGAAGGCTTTAAACCGTGATTTGAGGACTTCAGTAACACAGCCAGAGGTCAGAGGTGGGTGGGTGAAGTTGTGTGTAGGAGTTCTGAAGAGCTCATCCTAAATGATCTCTTCTGACTAGAGGTGGCCTTAGGCAATTGGGGGCCCTAGGCAAAGGCTCTTTATGGGGCCCCCTACAGGCCCCCAATGCTGCCCTCACTGGGGCCCCAGGGCCCCACTGCTGTCCTAACTGCCTCCCCCCCACAGTCCCAACTCCCCCAGGGAAGGGAGTGGGGTGCTGCTGACTGCCAGGGCCAGTGGCTATGCCACCCACCTGCCTGCCAGTGATGGTGCAGCAGTGCTCCCTGCCTACCCCCAGCCAGCTGTGCCTCCCTGGGGGTGGGAGAGGAGAGCGGCCTGTGCGGCACTGCGGCATGCTGGGATTGGGGCCCCCTGGAGCGGCCTGCTCTGAAGAGTTCGGGCCACTTTGCCCTCAGCCACCCCTGGCCTGAATAGAGGCAGCCTTGCCCCCAGATCCTGGATTGGGCCCATTCAGTCCTGGGGTGGCTGGGGGCAAAGCAGCCCGAACTCTTCAGAGCCAGCTGCTCTGGGGGCCCCACTCCTGGCAAGCTGAAGCACAGCACTGGCTGCTCTCCTCCCTCCCCCTGGGGAGGCGTAGCGGGCTGGGGGTAGGCGGGGAGTGCTGCTTCTAGCCCTGATGGTCCGCAGTCCCCCACTCCGCCACTGCCTTGCAAGCATGAGGGTAAGTGAAGCAGGTGGCTGCCACAGGTCCCCTTACTGCTCAGGGCTCTAAGCGACCAGCTGCTTCGCTTACCCCAAAAGCCACCTCTACTTCTGACCTAATAAACCAGGGTTTTTCAATTGTTTATCTTCCGTGATGCAGTTGGCAGCAAGGCTAACCAGGGTGATGCAGGAGTCCCCTCCCCCCAGCTGCAGGGGAAGAAAACGCCACTGTCGGCTTTCAGCAGTGGCTTTTTTCACTGGTGACACCTGCTGCTGCTGGAAGCTCCTTGCTGCTGCCTTTTCCCCAACTGTTGCTGCAGCCTGCCAGGGTAGCAAGGAATGAAATCACCCAACTAAAAGCTAAACTCAGAAGTAGATGGGCCTTATGGGGGTCCCTCCAGTAGCAGAGCTCACTAGTATGCTTCTCTGCAGAATGGAAACTTCCCACAATCTACCAGCCCTTTAGCTACTAAAACAAGGCTTAACTCTGTCTGCTGAAGGAAAGCACAGGACTCCTTGGTTCTCTTTCTGGCTCTGGAAGGGTAGTGGGGTCTAGTGATTAGATGAGTGGGTAGCCTGTGAACCAGGCTGTTTGGCTTCTATGCCCAGGTCCTGCACTGTAATTCTGTGTAGATTTTTGCTGTTCGTGTCACTGTTCTTTGCTTCATTTTCCCCTCTCTAAAATGGGGACCTTCTCCTGGGTTGGGAGGACAAAACCCTGTTTGTCTGTGAGGTTCTTAGTGGATGGTGCTGTTTGCACACCCAGTACTAACTGTAACAGGGCCTCCAACTGTCGAGGGCAAGGCATCTATAGGGATGTCCCCTTGTTACCTGGCTTTTCCAATGCAAAGCATGGATAAGCTAAGTTGTTATCCCCCTTTCTGTAATGCTGCAGCACATGGCTACAAAACTCCTCAAGTCCTGTTATCTCACAGCTCTGTGCTCTGCAGCCTGGGCATGAATTAAATAGTCTGCTAGAGCATCCCTTCTCTAGTGTCTTTATTACCACAGCTCCTGAGTTGATCCTGGTCCATCTCCCCTCACCTGTGATGCCAAGAAAACTTGGAGCAGGAGGGCCTCATTTTCTCCACAAATGGAAGCATGCAGCTGTCTCAATAGGCTTTGCAGCTTTAGATCCCCCTCTCACACGGGCAGATACTGATATGGAAAAGATGCTGCAGTCAGAAGTTAAGTGGAAGGAGCAATTAAGCACCTTCATGGAATGAAGTGGCTGGAAACAGAAGCCACTGTCCAGGACACTGGCACATAGATTGAATCAAGATTAAAAGTTAAAAGGCAGATAGTTTCCTAGATGCAAAGTCAGCAGCTGAGGTTTTGGGTTGAGTGGGAGAGAGGTGCTAGGTAGCTGGGTTGCATAAACATACTGAAGTTTACAGCTTTGACTGAAACAACCTGAATGTTCACCACTGACTGTACAGCAGAGCTGGATCTGAGGCAATCTGCCAGGGTGTTTGTGCACTGCAGAGTGCACAGAAAAATTAATTTTGAAACCAACAACTCTGCATGGTTTTAACTCTGGAAGGCCTACTGCGCCTCCAGTGTCTCTGTGTGTGTGTGTGTGTGTGTGTGTGTGCACATGCACATGTGTGCACAAGACTGCTGTCTATTGGCATATGGAAATATAGCTTCTCTTTGCAGTGTTTGCAAGCCAAATGTGTTCAGTATAGCTGCTGGTGTGCAAAGAATGTCCGGCTTTTGTCTCTTAACCCTCTTCCCTTGAGGCACATTGAGGGAAATTTCCAACAGGCACTTGTGGGGTGGGGGTGGGGGTGGGGGTGAGGTTGCTTGGCCTTGCCTCCAAACCAGCCAGTAGGGGGCTGATTTACAAAGGGCATCAGAGTGTGCTTTATTTGTGCCAAGACTGAGCTGCAGCATCCATGGGCCTAACAGTTCAGAGCTGTGGCCCTCTGCTGTTACAAATTAAGCCCTGGCTTTAGGTCACAAGGGGGTTGTGGTCCCAGCCTGTGCTAGCTGGCTTGGAATGCCCATTGATCTCATTGGTATCTTGCTGGGTTAAAAATAGATGGGAGTGCATGACTGCACCAGCCTGCTCAGGACCTTCATTATAAATGATAAGAGGTCTGTGGAACCAGGACCTACTGCTCACACTTCCTAGCCCCTTAGATATCTCATAAACCCATAGGGTTTAGAGGGCGTCACATCTGTTGACCTCGACTGGCTGAATGCATCAGCAGATGATGCATCCTTCCGTTATGCTTGATCGCCGGTGCTGGAGTCTTCGGATTTCTCCAACGATGAGCCAGACCCTGATTCTACTCAACATAGCAGCATAAAGGCTCAATCGTCCTCATCACCCAACGAGCGCCTAACTGACATGTCCACCGACCGCGAGGGAGATCCCCACTTTGAGCAGGGCCTCCTCCACCGCAAGGCAGCAAATCTGAAGCTGAAGCTGAGGGTGATCCAAGTTGAAGATGATTCCCTCTTCAACACGTGCCATATAGCCCCTCCAGCTAAGGTTGCCATTCCCCTACACTCCAGGGTGTTTCGTATCATCCAAGAATGTTGGCAAATGCCTTCCTCGATTCCACCACTGTCCAAAGTGGTGGACAAGAAATAGTCTATCTCCCCGGAAGGATTCCCCTTCCTATTCCACCATCTGCCCCAGGATCTGCGGTGGTTGACGCAGTCAACCAAAGGAAGAGACAGGGCCAGCCAAGCTCCATGCCCAAGAACAGAGAGGCGAGGAAGCTTGACCTATTAGGCAGGAAAGCTTACTCCTCTGCCACCCTACAGCTGCGTATCTCAAACCACTCAGCACTGATGACGCGCTATATCTTCACCTTGTGGGAGGCCCTGCGAAATCTCTGCTCAGCCGTCTCCGAAGAGTGCCTGAGAGACTTTGAGGCAATGTTGGATGAAGGAGAGAGAGCATCCAGGGATGTGCTCACAGCAACCTGGGACGCAGTAGATACAGCGGCACGCATAATGGCATCTGCAGTTGTTATGCACCGTTTGGTCTGGCTCCAAAACTCTGGCCTTTCCATGCAGATGCAGCAGATTATCCAGGACCTTCCCTTCAAGGGTTCCAACCACTTCGCATCTTCCACAGATGCGAAGCTGTGTGGTATGAAGGAATCGAGGGCTATGCTCCGGTCCCTCGGAATTTACACTCCTCAACCCATTAGGCACTCCTCGAGGTCGCATCAGCAGCTACAGCAAGAGTTACAGCAACTGAAACAGCAACTGCAACTGCAGACGCAGTTCCTGAGATCCCTCCAGTTTCCCCAGCACCATCTTGGGGACCTGGACAAAGACAAGAGCCGATCAGGTAAAGAGGGTAAGCTGAGCGCCTCACAGTCTGGACAGTGCGGACAGGGATCGGACCGCAAGCAGTGCTTTTGATGGTCCCTCAGAGGGCAGCGCTCCAGAACTCCTGTTCTCCTCTCCCAGCCTCCACCACTTCACCCCACGGTGGACCCGTCACGTCAGACCAGTGGGTCCTTGACACAGTGGCATGAGGATACTGTAGCCTGTTCCTTTCAATCCCTTGGGACAGGAAACCACCCCCTCACATAGTATCAGAAAACCCAGAACTGCTGGGCAGGATCAAGGTTGAATGCCAGAAGCTACTATCCCTCAGAGCCATAGAAAAGGTTCCCAAAAGACAGCGTGGTAAAGGGTTCTATTCCTGCTACTTCCTAGTCCCTGAGCCCAAAGAGGAGGAGCACTCAGCAAATGCATAAAGGGTATGTCCACACAGGGCGTTTTGAAATAAAAGTCCCTATGTCCACACGATGTTTTCTTGTTTCGAAAGGAGGGAGCTCCTCATTTCAAAACAAGAGCCCTTCTTTCTAAACAGCTTAAACCACTTTGCTTTTGAAAGGAGGGTTATTTCAAAACCAGTTGTTTTGAAATAACGCCATTTGGACATGTTATTTCAAAACAAGGATTGTTTCGAAATAACAAAGACCTTCATCCCAGGGTGCATTCCACATGAATCAAGAAATCTGCCTGCCGGTCTTCTATCCCAACCCTCAGGTAACAGAAAACCACAGACAGTGGCACACCCTGGATGTGAGGAGAGCACTCCTAATCTATAGCGAGCGCACGCGATCTTTCCGCAAGATCTCCCAATTGTTTGTGGCAGTCACTGAACACATGAGAGGTATCCTTTCAGTGCATCTCCAAATGGATTGTGAACTGCATTAAAGACTGCTACGGAAGGTCAAATACACCTCTCCCAGAGACTGTGAGAGCCCGGTCTACCAGAGCTCAGGCGTCTTCCACAGCCTTCGTCGCCAAGGTCACGATCCAAGAGATCTGCAGGGCCACTACGTGGTCACAGAGGCAGCTTTTGGGGTAGGAGAGGCAGGCGGGGGCCTAAGGCCCCGAGCTGTAGGGGCCCCCACAGCCTCCTCCGTGAAAACAGGAGAGCTGTGCTGCTCAGCTCCCTGCTTTAAGCTAAGAAAAGCAGCCTCTGCCACCTGACTGCTGGCTTGCCCTGCCCCCAGGGAGGAACAGCCAGCCAAGGGGCAGGGCTTCACCCCCACCCGCAGGCTGTTCCACTCTAGAGATGGAGGGGGGGCTGGCCCAAAGGCAGAGCCAAAGAGCACAGCTCAGCATCTTGGCTGGCTTGCTCCACCCCTCTCCCTGTCCCCCCTGTCAAGCAGCACTTTCCCAGAGCCAGCTCCGCTGCTGCTGCCCCTCCCCCTCCATGCTGCTCCAGCCTGTGTGAGAAGCTGAAGAGAGAAGGAGGCAGATTCAAAGGGCTCCTCTTTGCAGTTCCAGCAGCAGCTTCACCCCCAGAACAGGCAGAGCAAGTAGATGCTGTGGGGGTTAGTGAGTGGGGATTTGGAGGGGTCCTGGACAGGCAGGGGGCTGAGGTAGGGTGGGGTGGGGTGGGGTGGGGTGAGGGGCTTCCCCACATGGTCTCCAGGTCCTGAGTGGGCCAGGAGTTGATCCCTGTGCCCCTGGTTGGGTGGGGGGGCTCTGGGCCCCAGTTGGACCCAGGGATGGGTGGGCTGGGAATGGAGCCCCTCATCTGAGCTCTGGGCTGGGCCAAGGGATGTTCTTCAGCCTCTGTCCTGGCCAGGGTCAGGCTATCAGGGGGCTGGTGAGCCAGGGACCTTTTCTCAGCCTTTGGGGGTCAGGTTCGTGGCCAGGCTGCTGTGAGGCAGCCCTGGCCAGGGAGCCTCCCACAGCTTAGGGGGCGAGGCTGGAGAGCTGACCCAGGGTCTCCCTCCTTCACCCCACACCCAGACTGCGGTGCCACTCTGTCTGCCCGAGGGTATCCTGGCCTCACCCCGTGCCCAAGTGTCAGGGCTGGCCTGGCCTGGGGTCTCCTGCGCTCATCACACACCCAGGTGGTGGAGCAGCCTGGTCTGACCACAGGGGGGGCCTCCCATGGTGGTGGGGTCAGCCAGGCACAAGCATGGGGTCTCTTGCCCTTGCTTAGTTGCCTCAGTTGGTTGGGGCAGTAGGTGGATGGGGGGGTGTAACCACCTCAGCAGTGATATTATTTTTAAAGTTGAACTCTGCTGAACACTCCATATGCTGCACCCAATATTTATTCTGTGCTTGAAATTGTTCTCTTGTGTGTTGAATTGTTTTCCATTAAGCAAAGTGCATGGAGGAAATGGAGTTTGTTCAGTTTACATTACAATAGAACTGAGGTCCCTTCCAGCCCTATGATTTGATTGATTGATTGATTGATTGATTGAAATTAACCTCAGAAAGGGCATTCTGGATTTAAACTGGTGCCTCTTGAGCATCCTCTCCAATATCAAATTTGCTCAGATAACAAGTAACTTTTTTCCCCTTTGTAACCACACTGCCACTCCTCCTCAGATCTGAAAGTAGCTGGGTGCTGTTCTCGCTCTCCTCATACAGCACAGGCCAAATTCTCCCTTGAGTCCCTAGCTTGAGTAGGCCCATGGCCTTCAAATTCAGTGTCTGCTAGTGCTACCCTGTAACATTCAAACCATGCTTTGGGACTCAGTGCTGGGCCACAGACCCTCTGCTCTTGGATATTTCCATGAATAACAACCCATCAAAGACAGTGGTTTTCAAACTTTTTTCTCCTTTGAACCCATTTTGAAAAAATCATTTATCCCCGCAACCCAACAGCTACCGGTAACATTCAGTGGCTGGGTAAGTGCAGTTGCACCTATGCTTAAAATTAGCAAATAAATCTAAAGATTAAAAAAACCCTGAAACCCTGAAGATTAAAAAAAAGTGGAGGATCCAATTTAGATTCAGGTGAAATGGGGTGAGTTGCACCCATAGGGAGGCTAGTGAGCAAGAAGGGGGAACAGCCCAGGAGCAGAGGTTTGTATTGGGAGCCAATTGAAGTGTATGCACACTGTGGAGAGGCTGTCAAGCTGGGAAGGAGAAATAACAGGGTCAGGAGCTGTTTGGGAGCTCGGGGGAGGGTAAATAGGGGGCTTTAAATATGTAAGCAATCCCACTGCATTCAGCTCTGCTACCTCTCCTGCATCTTTGGGCAACTCATTTAGTCACTCTGTGCCTCAGTTCCCCAGCCATCTGTTACTGTACACTGGGAACAGAAGCACTGCCCTGCCTCAGAGGGCTGGATGAGAATAAATGCATTAAGGAATGTGAGGTGCTCAACATACTACAGTGATGGGGTCCACAGAAATAGCTGATAGACAGGCCTAGACCCACCATGTCACAGTTGCCAGGGGTGGATGGAGGGGACTAGCTAGCCAGGGCTGCAGGGAAGGAAATTGGGGCTGGCAGCAGGGCCAGGTGGGTGGAGGGCAGCCATACTGAGAAAGAATGCTAATACTAAGAAAGCAGGTGTGGTGATGTGCTGAATACTGGAAACATTAGGTGTTAAGTAATGGAAACATGCATAATTCTTCCACTGATGACCAGCTATTAAAGGGACTCAGAACACAGTGGGCTACCAAGAGTCTCTGGTGCCTGGGGGCCAACTTTACATCCCTCCTCCACCCCGTACAAGGGAGGAGGAATCCTGGTACCATCTCCAAACTGCCCTGAGGAGGGGGTCTGTATCGGTGGGGCACAGGAGGATCAGTGGATATGCAGGCTTTACTCACTCTCCTCCTTAGCACTGAGCACCATGCACAGGATCAGGCAGTCTGAGGGAGTTATGTATTTTTGCAGGGGAGGCAGTGTTAATATAGATGGTTCCTACTGGTAAAAAAGTACTAGTCCTGCTTTTGATTTTTTTTTTTTCTAATGTGAAGTCATGGCTGAGGATTCAGCAGGTATTTTCCCCCCTCCTTCCCTGGGCAGCAGTGGCTATTTCGGACACTGAGGAAGAGAAGGATGGTCTCAGCCCGCAGCTCTCCCCTCCTCCATAGCTTCTTCAAGGCTGGAAGCAGTTTCAGCCCTGAAGCAGGACATGAGGGAACCACCACATGAGCATGTTCTCTCCGGCAGCTGATAGCTCACACACCCCTCACCTTCAGTTCTAGGAGTCCCCCTGGCTCCTACTGTCCATTTCTTATGATATCCCACAGCCTGCTAGGTCAGGGAATTTAGAAGTCCTGACTGCACCTCAGCAGGGGTGACTGAGCTGCAGGGCCAGGGAAGAGGGTTGGGGGGGGCTCCAGAGGATGTAAGGAGGGGGGCTTAAACTACAGTGCTCTTGTTAAGTTCCAAAGGGGCAGCCGTGTTAGTCTAGTAAAGCAAAAAAGCAAGGAGTCTTGTGGCACTTAGACTAACAGATTTATTTATTGCATGAGCTTTCATGGGAGAATATCCCACTTTGTCAGACAGGGGCGTCGCTGGGGCGGGGAAAGACCCGGGGCACAGGCCCGCCCCCGCCCCTGGAGGGCAGGCCCTGCCCCCAGCCAAAAGGCCACACACCCCAGCCTGGGATGGGGCCAGGGGGAGGCCGCGGCGCTGCTGCCGCCAGCTGGGCCGCGCTGCTGTGCAGCGCGGCTCAGCCTAGCCTGGCTTGGCTCGGTGCGGCCGGGCCCGCGGCTGCGGCCCTGGATCCCCGGCCGGGGATGGGGCTGCCGCGGCCACAGCCAGGCCCCGGATCCCCAGCGGGGGACAGGGCCGCTGCAGCCGCGGGCTGCTGGCGGGTCCCAGATCCCCAGCAAGGGACAGGGCCGCCGCGGGCAGCCAGCCGGGCCCCGGATCCCCGGCCTGGCCGCCGGTGGCTATGGCGACCCCATCCCCGGCTGGGGATCCGGGACCTGGCTGCGGCCGCAGCAGCCCCGTCCCCGGCTGGGGATCCAGGGCTGCGGCCGCGGGCCCGGCCTCCAGTGGCTGCTTACGGCTGCACCGGGCCAGGCTAGGCTGAGCTGCGCCACACGGCAGCGAGGGGTGGCTGGCGGCAGCGGCGTGGCCACCCCCTGGCCCTATCCCAGGCCAGGGGCGGGGCCTGCCGGGCGGCCAGAGAGGCCCCGGATCCCTGGCAGGAGACGCGGCCGCCGTGGCCGCGGACCGCCAGGGATCGGGCCCCGGATCCCCGGCCCGATTGGGCCGGAGACCCGGGGCACCAGCGTTGGGACCCGGGGCACGTGCCCCGTGTGCCCAGCGCTAGCGACGCCACTGTTGTCAGATGCTTTGAAGAGGGGGAACTTAAGAGAACTGGGTGAAAATAAATGCAGGGGATTGTAAGACATGGGATCAGGTCATACTGCAACAGCAAATCAGAGCTCTAGGGGGCTAGAAGAGGGGGGTCACAGCTCACAGCTGTAAAGGAAGTTTAAAGATGGAGTAAGTTTGGTCTGGAAGTTCTGTCAAGGCTCTGTGTTTGCTTAGACAAGTTTATTAAGGCATAAGTCAGGAGAGCTAGGGGCTTAGATTGATAAGAAAGTAGACTGTTTCTATAGATACAAGAGGTAATCCACAAAGACAATCCCTCCTGTCTGGACCCTGATGGGAAGCTATCACCCTAGTCAGGTAAACAGGTTGGCAGGGGCTAGGTAGCCGAGGGGGTCACAGGAGTCTGGCCACTCTCATTGGTCAAGGACAGTAACTGTTACCCAAATAAGCTGTAAACAACAGCAGAGAAAGGCTAACTATATGCTGCCTATTAAGTATAATCTAATTATGTAACCTGCATATTAAAAGTAGTAATACCATGTATGGATTTTAGGCATGATGTAACTTGTTGTATTATGCATGAACTTGTTGCATTATGTATATCATATTTTGCATGTTAAAAAGTATGTATGACCTGTAGCCCCTAGACTGGGGGTTCTTGCTCAGAGAAGCTAGCTTCTCTTTGCTTCCCTCTGCTGCAGTTCCTTTTATTATTCAGCTGAATAATAAACTTTGAACCACACCTCGTTCTCTGCCTATTGGAGTCTCAGCTGGGAACAGGCCTTCACCTGTGGGAAGGATTTGGGGTTCCCTTCCCAGGTTGGGAACCTGCACCAGTTTTTCCCCAACACAGCCTTGCCCTTCCTCCCCCCCTCCTTCAGGGCTGGAGGCAGCTTTTATTTCCTATTTCCTAGCCCTTGCATAACATTTGTGATATTGAGGAATTTGCATTTTGGGATGGTTTCTGCTAACTTGGAAGAATTCTTTTTTACACAAATGGGTTGACATTTTATGAAATTTGATTTTGTTGTTGTGGTTTTTCCATGAAATTTTATATGTGGGAAATGTGGTTGCTCTGATGTAGCGTTGTGATCTGTTGTGACACTCATTTCATTTTCAGGATTGTATTGTGAGGTTCAACCAGAAAGAGATATTATTAATAATAAAAATAAAGAATAAGGATGAGTGTATGGGGGTTTCAATGACAGATGAGTTGGATAATAAAAGGAAGTACATGTCAGGTGCTGAATGAGGGGGGGGGGAAGTTGGCTGTTGAATAGGCAGTATGGAAGCAGTCCAGTTCACTGTCCAAAGTCTTAAAGTGAACAAAAATGCTATGCTTTTTATTATGTGAATTTAGTTCCTCTAGGGGGCCCTTTGCCTAGGGCCCCAGAAAACCTAAAGCTGCCTCTGCGTGGTCGTTGATAGATACCTTCACTACACCATTGCCCAGCAGGCTAGAGATGATGCCGCTGTGGGCAGAGCTGTACTCAGTGTGGATAGACTGTAACTCCTCCCACCATCCTTGGGTACTGTGATGGAGACCCCAGAAAAGCCTCTTGGATCCCCTCTGTCCACAACCAGTCAGGACTCTACTACAGTGGAGTCTCCTCCCATCCAGCACCCGGGTCTCCACGCTCCGTGCAGCCAGCTCCCAACTCCAGGCTCAGAGGGTCCGATCCTTGCTCTGTCTGGCCTCCCTTAGAGGGGGTTTCCTCCATCCAGGAGGGTCCCAGCCGTCCCAATCAGCAGCGACTCTCAGCCAGTGTGGCAATCAGAGGGTTTATTAACAAACCAGTTCATACAGCAGCAAGGACAGTTGGTATCAGCATCCTCAGAACAAACAGAAGTGAAACCCCCAGGGGATTAGGGCTACACCCCAGGGCAGGGTCCTGTCTATTGGACCCCCCATCTCCCTACTACCCTCCTTCCCCTTGGTCCTTTGTTCCCCTCCTCACTCTGCCCACCTTTCCGCCCCCTGGTCCAACCAGCTGAATCCAGTGTGACCAGCGGGGGTGGGGGTGGGGGGTCCCAGATACAGGCTTCCTAAACACTACCTCCCTGCTCCCTAGTGGCTCTACCTCATATCACCCACCTGTGTTCCATCACCCGAATAGAAAGGAAAGAGGGTCAACACCCGTGTCCTCCCTTATTAACCTAGCAGAGGGTTCCCACTTCTCCACAGGTACATCTAGCAGTCACCTGTAACTGAATGATGTGAGCAACGCTCGAAGGAGAACGATTGGGAAGTTACCAGTAACCGTCCTTCTTCGAGATGGGCTGCTCACATACATTCAGGTCCCTCCCACTGTCCCCGCTAATGGAGTTGGCAAAAGTATATGGGACTGGGAGGGTCAGGGTCATGGTCACCTATACAGCTGTGGTTGCGGTGTGGAGGGGGCATTGGCCATGCGCCCTGACGTGACAGGCTAATGTAAAGACTTTCCGAGCTACCGTGGCTGTGGCACGTAGACACCTGTAACTGAATGTATGTGAGCAACCCATCTCGAAGAAGGACTGTTACTGGTAAGTAACCAACCGTTTTACACCTCCTTGCTTTTATTTTTATTCCATTCTGTAAGTTCACCCATCTTTGAAGCATCTGACGAAGTGCGATTTTCTCCCATGAAAGCTCATGCGAAAAATAAATCTGTTAAAGTGCCACACAACTCCTTGGTTTTTTTTTTTTGGTTTTTTTTTTGGCTCAACTAGACTAACATGGCTATCATTGTGAAATCGAAACATTGTGTGGTACTGACAGATCAGCACCTGAGAGAGCTTTTACATACTGCATTGACAAATTACTGCCCAGATTTAAAAAAAAACAACTCACCACTAGCCTCAGTCTTCTACATCAAGTGACAGCTAAGTTTTTACTGTATAGGCCTAGTTTTCACGATAACCTTAAGTAATTATTAGAATCTGACATTAGTAGGATCAATATTTGCTCTCCTTTTACGATAAAATTAAAGTGTGCAATGAATTTTAAACTTAGTAATTTTGGAGTACGTAAAAGTATATGGCTATATGCCTCAGTGTAGCTCTCGAAGGTTTAATAATCAAATTGTGTGGCTCTTTAGTTCTGTAAGTTTGGCCACCTTTGAGTATGTGTTCTGCCTGAAGACAAGCACTGCTGAAGGTGGTTTTTCTCCCCACAACAATAGGTCCAATACAAGCTATTCCCTCCTCCCCCCATACTTGTTGGCAAGAAATTGATTTCACTTTCAATCTCATACATCAGCCAAGACTCGAGGACTGTGTCTACGTTGGAGAGCATTTTCAAAAAAACTTTTTTTTGAAAAAACTATTTTGAAATATATTTGAAATAATTATCTTGAAATAACTTTTTTCAAAAATGCTATTTCGGGAGAATGGTCCGGTGACTGGCTCATTGTCCTGACATACTGCAGCTTTTCTTTTCCAAAAGTGAAAGTCTACACTGGACTTTCTTTTTTGAAAAAAAGAAAGCCAATGGAAGAGATAGGCAGGCTTTTTCAAAAAAAGCCTTTGCCGCATCCAGCGATGGCTTTTTTTGAAAAAGCTATCTTGAAAAAGGCTTTTTCTTTTGAAAAAGCTGTTGGGTTTAGCTTTTTTGGAAAAGTGCGACGGTATCTAGATATACTAGCATGCTTTCTTGCCAGCGCTAAACCTGCTTGCATTTTGAAAAAAATTCTTTTATGAGATAGCTTTTTCAAAAAAAGCCATCGCTAGACACAGCAAAAGCTTTTTTTCAAAAAAGCCTCCCTATCTCTTCCATTGGCTTTCTTTTTTAAAAAAAAGAAAGTCTGATGTAGCCTTTCACTTTAAAAAAATAAAGCTGTGGTATTTAAGGACAACGAGCCGGTCCCTGGACCATTCTCCCGAAATAGCATTTTTTATAAAAGTTATTATTTTGAATATATTTTGAAATAATTTTTTTGAAAAATGTTTTTTTGAAAATGCTTTCCAATGTAGACATAGCTGAGGTGTAAGCAGAGAGAAAAGAAAGAGGCTGAATTAAAGGAGAATGACTGAGCCATTTCTTGCCATTAGTGGACGGGTTAAGGAGCTGCTGTGTAACTGGTGAGGGAATCTCTTGCTTTGTGGCTGGTTCTGTCACCCTCCAGTATTTTGTTAGTGGCTGCGTGGCTCTGCTGTGCATCGACTGGCTCGAGGGCTAGTCTGTGTCACCTGCTATATTTCAGATGATCCATTCTTGAACTCCCTTAGTGATGATGGACTGAACACTCCTGTACGGGGCCAGAGCTGGTAGGCAAAATGGAAGGACATGGGAAGTACAAAGAAGTGATTGGAATAAACACCTCTGGGAGGGTGAAGAGTGTGGACAGAGGATGGGGTGTGTGGGGGGTTGTCTGGAATAAAGAAAGGGGAGGGGAAGTTTCTCTCTTGCTACCTAAATTTCTTGAGCGGGTAGGATGGTCTCCTGGTTAAACCACCAGTGTGTAACAGGACTCCTGGATTCTTATCACCTACTTTGGGAGGGGAGTGGGGTCTAGGTTTTAGAGCGGGGGGGGGGTTCTGTTCCTGCTGTGTTACTGATTAAGTGGGATTGTCTCCCACAAAAGCTTATGCTATAAATAAATTTGTTAGTCTTTAAAAGCGCCACCAGATTCCATGTTTGTTTTGCAGAAGTCAACTAACACAGCTACCTTTTGCAACATGATTTCATATGTAACCTTTCCTGAGTCACTTCCCTGCTCAGGCGGTCTCCTCAGTAATGGGGGCGGGGAGTGTGGGGAATGCAAAGCGGTGTCTCCTTAGTTTGTATCAGTTGAGCAACAATTGCAAAACACTCTGCAGGTGCATGTTTGACAACGATTTTCACCCCTGCTGAATGGTCAGAGAACAAGGGTTTATTGGGTGCAGGGGAGGGGCAGGAAGGAAATCAGGAGCCACTCTCCTAATGAGACCACGGTGGCTCCACATCTGCTGTGCCACTACAGAACGATGGTGGAGCCCATGTGCCTTGTCACTGACACAGGTACTGGGAAGCTGGCGATGACGGAAGCAGAGCTGGCCTTACCATAAGGCAAACTGAGGCGGCTGCCTCAGATGCCAGACTGTGGGGTGGGGGTGGGAGGTTGCCACTAGGATCTAGAGTGTAGAAAATTGTGCCTGCTGCTGGTGCATATGCGTTCTCTCTGCTCTAGATGCACAGAGATGGTGGAGTGATGTGCTGGAGGTGTGATGAAGTAAGAAAACCTCTTGCATTACTGTGGTTCTTCTTTTCTGTTCCTGTTCTTGGGTGATGGTATTCTGGTGATGGGACACAGGGGTGTGATAACTATAGGTACCACTAGGGGGGAAGAGGCTTTAGTGCAACCTTACCTGGACCCCCTGGGGGTGACAGGTTGTGGCCGGTTTAGACCAGGGGCAGGGCAGCTGGATAGGGAGGAGAACAAGGGAGAGAGAGGGGGAAGGAAGATGGAGGTCAGAGGGGCAGGACCTCCGGGGCTTGTCCTGGGGGTTTACTATCTGCCCTCCTAGGTGATCTGAGAGCCAACTGTCCTAGCTGCTGTGCAAAGTGGATTGCTAATAAACCCTCTGACTGCTATACTGGCTGAGTGTCACTGCTGATTGGGACGGCTGGGACCCTCGTAGGGGGAGGAACCCCCCCCCCTCAAGGGAGACCAGACAGAGCAAGGATCGGACTCTCTGGGCCTGGATTTGGGAAGCTGGCTACAGGTAGCGTGGAGACCCTGGTGAATGGGAGAAAGCTCCACCGTAGCAGAGTCCTTGGTGGGCTGTGAACAGAGGGGATCCAAGAGGCTTTTCTGGGTTCTCCGTGACAAGGAAGGAGGGCACAAGAGGCATAACAGGCAGCCAGGAGTAGGGTTACCAGATACCAAAGCATGGAAAGGACAGGGAAGTACAAAAAGGAGGACATTGGAGGACACAAACATCCGGGGCCCCACCGAGGCCCCCTTCATCCACCCAGCCACTCCCCCCACCCCCAAACGCTTGCCCCAACTCCAGAGAGATCATCCAACTCCAGAGAAATCCGTCTAGTCCCTAGTAACTGTGTGAGATGAAGTGGAAGAACAGCAAGCAGCTCAGGAATATCAAATGAATGGCTTAAGTATTTTTCACCTTCACATTAAAGTAACCATAAAGCCAGCCACTTTAAGGCATCACAAAATTAAGTATTTAATATTTTTATCAAGGTGCAAGGAGAACCACACTGCAGAACTCCTATCCAGATTGATATTTTTACATTATGAGTTGCAAATGGAAGCAAACCTCCAATAAATTTAATGTAGTAATTAGGGACAAGATTAAAATCAGTTTTAAGACAGTAAGTTCTTTACAGAATTCACTCTCATTGTTTGACATATGGAGGGTCAGGCCCTTGATTCCATGAAGTCTAGCTGAATTTGAGATGTTGGCTTCTCAAGGAAAAGTAATCTCTGTTGGCAGTATTCTACCCAACGCATGAAATTAACGGGGTACATGGGGAGATTTGGGGGGTTTCGGGGGTGCTCACTGATTTGGTATAATCGTCGTCGTATTCGTCCGTCGGTAACGACGAAGACCATCTAGTCATCCAGGGGTTAGGGTAGGGGTCCGTGGGTGCGCAAATGACTAATCAGACCAATCCATGCCCGGAAAGTTCTCTGACAATGCGGACAGGGAATGGTGGTGGGTGATGGTGGTTTGCTGGCATTATCTTTCTTGGCTCATCTGCATTGCTCAGCTGCAACAATCCAGTTGGCTTTGCATGTTTCCATGCCCCGATGGACAGCTGAACACCACTCTCCTCTGTCCTGGGCTATCAGCTCCCATGTAAAGTGGCTGATACTGAAGGCCTTTAGTGACGCTTTTAAAGTGTCCTTGAAGCGCTTTTACTGGCCCCCTTGGGAGCGTTTGCCTTGTTGGAGTTCGCCATATAGCAGTTTCTTTGGTTGCCAGTGATCTGGCATGCGAGCCACATGACCTGCCCAACGAAGTTGTACTTGCATCAAGATGGTGTAGATGCTGGGCAGGCCGGCACAAACAAGGATCTCAGTATCTGGGATCCTGTCTTGCCATTTAATGCCAAGAATTTTTCTAAGGCAGGTGACATGGAAATAATTTAGTTTTCTTGCATGACGTTGGTAGACTGTCCACGTCTCACAGCCATAGAGCAATGTGGAAAGAACTATGGCACGGTACACCTTGATCTTTGTCACTGGGGTGATGCCTCTCCTATTCCACACATTCTTGTGGAGTCTGCCAAAGGCAGCACTAGCTTTGGCGAGTCTGGCATTCACCTCGTCGTCGATGACAACGTTTCTGGATAGTGTGCTTCCAAGGTAGGTGAACTTGTCCACCGCATTCAGACGCTGTCCATTGATAATGATGTTGGGTTCAACGTAATGCTTTCCTGGGGCGGGCTGATACATTACTTCGGTCTTTTTTGTATTGATAGTAAAGCTGAAGTTTGTGCAGGCCGCAGAAAACCTGTCAGCGACGTATTGCATGTCAGCTTCAGAGGCAGTGTTAAGGGCACAGTCATCGGCAAATAAGAAGTCAACAACTGTGTCTGTCATGATCTTAGTTTTAGCTTGAAGCCTCCTGAGGGTGAAGAGCGAGCCATCAGTACGATATCTGATGCCAATGCCTATTTTCACGTCTCTGAAGGCATCTGTCAACATGGCAGAAAACATGAGACTGAATAGAGTGGGAGCAAGAACACAGCCCTGCTTCACTCCGTTTGAGACAGAGAATGGTTCAGATGTCTCTCCATTATCATATACTCTAGCCAACATGCCATTGTGTAGCTGTCGTACAATGGCAATAAATTTTCTGGGACATCCGTATTTCGCCATGATCCTCCTAGGCCATCCCTGCTGACTGTGTCAAGCGCCTTGGTCAAATTGACATAGATGGAGTATAGGTCAACATTTTGTTCCTGACACTTCTCTTGAAGCTGTCTGGCAGCAAACACCATGTCGATAGTCCCACGATCTTCACGGAAGCCACACTGGCTCTCTGGCAGGAGACCTTGCCCAAGGTGTGCAGTGAGGCGGTTGAGTAGAACTCTGGCCAGAACCTTGCCAGCAATGGATAGCAGAGAAATTCCACGATGGTTGTCGCAGACCTGACGATTTCCTTTATGCTTGTAGAGATGTATTATGGAAGCATCTTTGAAATCTTGTGGGACTGGCTTATGCTGCCAGATGTGCTGGAATAGCTGATGGAATTTCTTTGCTAGGGCAGTGCCACCTTCTTTGTAGACTTCAGCTGGAATGGAGTCTGAGCCAGGTGCTTTGTCATTGGATAACATATGAGTTGCTTCCTGTATCTCCTCCGTAGTGGGTATAGTGCCCAGTGTCTCATTAATTGGAACTTGAGGCAGCCAATCAATGGCATCATCATTGATGGAAGAAGGGCGATTCAGTACGCTGTCAAAATGTTCAGCCCATCTTTTGAGAAATTTCTCTTTATCGGTAATCAATGTAGACCCATCGGCACTAAGGATGGGAAATGAACCCGAGGTGGTAGGGCTGTAAACTTCTTTCAGCCCTTTGTAGAAGTTCCTCATATCGTTCCTGTCTGCAAAGCCCTGTATTTCATCAGTTTGTGGCTCAACCAGGAATCCTGCATCTGATGCAGTTTATGTTGAATAATACTGCATATGTTCCTCAGCGCATCTTTTTTCGCTGTTGACTTTGGGCCATCCAGATGAGCTTTGTAGGCACGGCGTTTGTCCTCTAGTAGCTGTTTTATCTCTGTGCTATTCTCATCAAACCAGTCTTTATGCTTCCTGGTAGAGGGTCCAAGACACTCCATGGCCGTGTTATACACTGTCTCACGTAGTGCGGCCCATGCTGCCTCCATGTCCTGATTGTCCAACACGGTGGACTGCAAGCGTTTGTCTAGGGTATCAACAAAATGCTGCTTGATATCGCTGACCATCAGCTTGTTGACATTCAGGCGTTTTGAAACTTCACACCCTGTGGACGTTGCTTGGGCTGAACATGAAGCTTAAGCTTGGAGACAATAAGGCGGTGGTCAGTCCAGCACTCAGCACCACACATGGCCTTTGTGATTCGTACATCCTGCCTGTCCCTCCTCCTGATGATGACAAAGTCAATGAGGTGCCAATGCTTAGAGCAAGGGTGCATCCATGATGTCCTATTACGAGTGGGAAGACGGAAGACGGTATTCGTAATCAAAAGACCATGTTCTGCACAGGTCTGAAGGAGCAGCAGGCCATTACTGTTGCAGTTACCAATACCATGCTTTCCAATCACTCCTTCCCAAGAGGTGCTGTCACAACCAACTCTTGCATTAAAATCACCAAGAATGATGAGTTTATCGGCATTGGGAACAGCAGTGATGACATCATTCATAAAACTTGTTTTTAATCACATCCGAATTGGTCATGGTGGGAGCACAGGCACTAACAATGGAGGCAAACTTCTGCCCTCCTAAAAGGGGAGTCTCAACATCATTAGGCGATCGTTCACACCTCTAGGTGGGCCAACCAACCTGCCAATAAGTGTTTTCTTTATTACAAAGCCGACTCCAGCTTCTCGTTGCTCTGCAGGTCCTCGTCCACTCCAGAAGAAGGTGTAACCTGTGCTTTCTTCACAAAGTTCGCCCTCTCCCGCCAGCCTGGTCTCACTTAAGGCAGCGATATCAATATTGTATCCGGCAAGCTCACTTGCAATAAGTGCTGTGCGTCTCTGGGGTCTATCTGAACCGTCTCTGTCAAGAAGCATGTGAACGTTCCATGTAGCAAGGTTCAGAATTGTAGTCCTTGCTTTTTTCCTTGAGGATTTGTTTCGACCGCATATGTAGGCTTCCCGCCGGCTGCGGTAAACTGGCTAGGATAACATGGAGCAGGCAATTTTTAGGGCACCTTTTCTAGCCCCTTCCTCGATACCAAGGAGGTATAGGTGTATGGGGTGCCAGTGTTAGGGGTAGTACCTCTGTCGGATGGTCTAGTCGTACTCTTCAGGGTGCTTCGTCCGCTTTGGTCCCCACCTGGCACCCAACTCTCACCTGTGGCTCCAAGTAGCTGTTTTCATGCAACAGCGGCCACACCCCGGCAAACTGCTTCGACTGGCGGGCTAAACCAGGTGAGGGTAGCTGATGGGTCTTATACCCTCAGTATTCCCGGGCTTGCCTACCTTGCATGCGAAGACTGGACTCCGGCCAACTCTGCGGAAGTAACCTCTATCAGGTTTAATGGAGAGAAAGGCGGATACAGCAGTGCACTGTGGAGTGCAGAGAGCAAGATGAGGCACGTAGGTTATCTTGGTCATCCACTGCATCTGTCCCCATCCCCAGTCGTCTTGGCTTGTTCCTGCCACTGGGAATTGATGGTCTCGGACGAGAGAGTGAGGTCGATGCTGTGCAACTCTTCCTCACTTTAATTAAAGTCTTGCGCAAGTCATCAGTCATCCTTTACCCATTCCATTGTCCCCAAGTCCTGTGGCGATGGGTGCGCGACGTAGCGACAGGTGTGGGGACACTGGCAGTCGTAGCCGCAAACCTGCACACAGGCAGTTCAGACCATAGGGTCGTTCCCCACTGAATGGAGCAACGGTGGAGTTCGGCAGCCATTTGAGCGACTGAGCAGCACTGTTTAAGGTATAATACTGTTACTAGCTGACAACTGGGGGGGGGTGCAGGAGGGGTGTAGGGAAATCCCCATCTAGCCTCAGTTTTGAGCCTCACTGTGCAGTATTTAAAAAAAAAAAAAATCACAGACAAGCTGTTTAAGTTTTACCCACACAGGGAAGGAGAAAGCAGAAGTGAGATCTGCTGCTTTTTATGTGGGAGACGATCCCACTTCCTCAGATGCTTCAAAGATGGGTGAACTTACAGAAAGGAATGAAACTAAATGCAAGGAGGTGTAAAACATAGGATCAGGCCATAAAGTAACAGCAAATTACTTTATGACCTGTTACTTTATGACCCAATCCTATGTTTTACACCCCCTTGCATTTAGTTTCATTCCCTTCTGTAAGTTCACCCATCTTCGCAGCATCTGAGGAAGTGGGATCTTCTCCCACGAAAGCTCATGCAAAAAATAAATCTGTTAGTCTTAAAGTGCCACACAACTCCTTGTTGTTTTTTCACTGGACTAGACTAACACGGCTACCCCTTTTAAAATTGGTTTTTATGTGCAAACCTGCCTGAAACAAACTTTTACATAAAATGCAAATTTCTAGACATAATATCTACTATGTCCACCATAAACCATAAATGGAGATATATCTCTTTTTTATGACAGTTGACATTTTGTGTTTGCTTTTATGTGAAATACATGTCAAATGGGGGGGAGGGGGTAGTAGAATAAGGTGTTTTTGACTATCAAATGCTCCACACAAGACAACAGCACCTATTCTTAGATGCCATGATCAGTTTTTTCCTAAATATACCAAAAGAAACGCTCTCCCTAAAAGTAAAATAAAAAGCATAGAATATATAAGCAAAAGGCAAAACCAAGCTGCTTGTTTTCTGTGATTTGATAAACTACTAACAAAGGGACAAATATTGAGATCCTTGCTCAGTCAAATTTCTCACTGACTTCATTTAAACTACAGGATCTGGCCCAGCTCAGCACCTACTTTATCATGTATAATACTTGCACATTGGTGCATCTTAATAAAATTTAAGGATACATCTATAGTGGACTAATCTCATCTTGGAAAGGAGAAGCAAATTGAGAAAAGGAAAATCATATGCATTCAAACCTCCTCACAATCCAAAGTGAACTTTCCTTCACCTATAAACAAAAGTTTTGTTACAAAAAGCCAATCCCCATTAGGAGGAATAAAGATCTCGTTTAGCCCAGCCATTAGAGAAAGAAACCTCCTCAGAAACTTTAAGCCAAGCAGGGTAGCAAAGCAGAAATTGAAGCAGCAGCCACAGGGCACCACAGAGACCCCCATGGAGCTGTAGAAAAGCCCCAGCCCCTCTGAAAAATAAGATCAAGCCATCCCCAAAATCCAGGGGATGGGAGATGAGCAGACCTGAACTGGAGCCTGGAAAGAAGCTGGGGGTGAGGAGGGGAAGCAAGGAGGCAAACCAGAGGACAGCAAGGGACCATCTCCAAATTCCCAACCCCACCAGGCGCTGCAGCTGCTAGGCTGAGCATCAGGGGAACACGTTTAGGAGCTGCGGGCTGGTGCGCCCTTGTATTTTTACAGTGCTGCCTCAGGCGTCCGGCACTTTTTCTGAAATGCCTGGAGGATGGAGGACAGCAGGGCAAAAAGGAGGACATGTCCTGGTAACCTTAGCCAGGAGAGAAAGTGAGAGGAAATAACAGAAAGCAGCACTAGCTGCAGGGAGAGAGAGCACAAGGAACCTCTTATGTACCTCTCTAGCAGCCCCAGGAGCCTGGACTGATTCTCAGGTTCTCCTTCAAGCGCTGCTCACATGATTCAGTTACAGGTGTCTACGTGCACGGTAGCTCGGAAAGTCTTTAGCGTTAGCCCATCAGGTCAGGGCACACGGCTAATGCCCCCTCCGCGCCGTGACCGTGGCTATATAGGGGACCGTGACCCTGACACTCACAGTTCCTTTTTCTGCCATCAGCGTTAGTTCGGATCAGCGTAAACTTGCAAAATGCAAGTGCCTGTCTTTCGCACAAAATTCAAGATGCCTGGTTTCAAATCATTCTTGGAATGCTGCAGGGCTTTCCTAACGGACGACCCGCACGAGAAATGCCTCTCTTGCTTGGGTGAGTCCCACCTCTCAGCAAAATGCTCCATTTGCCGGTCCTCCAAGTGGAAGACCCGTTTAGAAAGGGAACGCCGCCTCCTCTTGATTTTGGTCGGCTTGGGCTCAACAACCCTGCCACTGATCACCAGCACCAGGCTCGAAACCTCGACCTGCTACGGTACCCCACCAGCACCGAGCTCGTTGGTCACTGGGTAGACCCTCAGCTGTACCGAGACAGGTACCGGCACAGGCACCCCCGACGGCCCAACAAGAGCACCATAACCCAACTCTGGTGCAGAAGAAGAGGAAGAAGACCAAGGGGGCACCGTCTCCACTGATACTGCGGGACATGGTACCGCTCCTCATGGTACTGATGTCAAGCCCGGTACCGGCATCAAACCTGGTACTCCCAGATCTGGTACCATCAGACCCGGTACTGACAAGCCCGGTACCGCCAGACCTGGCACTGATACCGGTACCAGCATCAAGCTCCATGCTAACCTCTGACCTGGCACCGATCTGTGACCAGGTGCTTGCGGCCAGCCCAACTCCGGGACCCAGTACGGCACAGCCCAGCCCTCCACCAGTACCACAATCGGGTACAGAGGGACAGGGAACCCCACTCCATCGCTCCTCTGAAGATCCCTTGTTACTGGGTTCACGGACATCAGGTGGAGTGTCTTCCAGATCATCCTCTGAGGACCGCCTCTCCCCTTCTCAGGAGGAGCATCCGAGAAAGACACTGCACAAAAGCTCCCCATCCCCGAGCTCAGTGAGGTCAGCAAGACCATGGCTTCATGTGGAGGTGTCCATGCTCCCCACTGCACCTATGCCTCTAATGAGATCATCCCATAACAAGTGGACCCTCGACTGGCTGAGCACAACAACTGATGATGCCTCATCCCGCTACGCCTGATCACCTCCACCGGAGTCCTTGGACCTCTCTGACGATGGACCTGATCCTGATTCTATGCAATGCAGTAGATCCCGGACCCAATCCTCCTCATCACCAGATGAGCGTCTAATCGACATGTCCACTGACTGCGAGGGGGATCCCCGCGTTGAGCAGGACCTTCTCCACCATATGGCGGCAAACCTTAAATTGAAATTGGGAGTAATCCAACAGGAGGATGACTCCCTCTTTGATGCTTGTTGTAGAACCCCTCCAGCAAGGGTGGCAATCCCATTGCACTCAGGAGTATATTGCAATGTTTGCAAACGCCATCCTCAATCCCGCCAGGGTCCAAAGATGCAGATGAGAAATACTATGTCTCGCCTGATGGGTTCTCTGTCCTATTTCATCACCTCACCCCAGGCTCTTTGGTGGTTGAGGCCGTAAACCAAAGGGAGAGACAGGGCCAGCCAAGCTCCACGCCCGAAAACAAAGAGGCGAAGAAGCTCAACCTCCTG
This sequence comes from Podocnemis expansa, assembly GCA_007922195.1. NCBI lineage: Eukaryota > Metazoa > Chordata > Testudines > Podocnemididae > Podocnemis > Podocnemis expansa. Next base: position 1,830,610 of record ML682042.1, read on the forward strand.
GGGAGGAAGGTATACTCCTCCGCAGCCCTCCAGCTGCGTATCTCCAACCATTCAGCCTTAATGTCGCATTACATCTTTAACCTGTGGGAGGCCATGCGAAACTTCCTCATGGCCGTCTCTGAGGAGTGCCTGAGAGACTTCGAAGCAATGCTAGAGGAAGGGGAGAGGGCATCCAGGGATGCTCTGGCGGCAACCTGGGACGCAGTGGATACAGCAACCCACACTATGGCCTCTGCATGCCCTGGAGTCCCTCCAAATCTTGAGGGACCCCCGTTTTGTGATGGGGGGTATTCAGTTCGGGGAGTCCAAACCCACAGTGACCCTGATAACAGATGCTTCGGACTCAGGTTGGGCGGGCTCACCTGTCCAGGGGCCTCTCCACACAAGGTCTCTGGACCCCCGAGGACAAATCCCTTCACATAAATGTGAAGGCACTACGGGCCATCAGACTAGCCTGCATGACCTTCCTTGACAAAATTCGCAGCAGAATGGTCCAGGTCCTCATGGACAATACAACAGCCATGTTATATACCAAATGGTGGGAGGTGGGTAAGCTCCTCGGCCCTGTGTGAGGAGGCATGCAAACTGTGGCAGCTGGCGATAGACCACCACTTTATGCTGGTTGCCTCCCATCTACTGGGGTGGACAATGGCTTAGCAGACGCACTCAGCAGGAAAACCCTAGCGAATCACGAGTGGTCCCTCCACAACAAGGTATTTTGCCTATTGACAGACAGATGGAGACCTCCCCTGGTGGAACTCTTCGCCATCAAACATAACTGCAAATGCCTTTGGTTCTGTTCCTTCTGTGGTCAGGAGGAGGGCTCACTCAGTGATGCCTTCTTCCTCTGTTGGTTGGGGCCCTGATGTACGCCTTCCCGCCAATTCCCCTGATCCACAGAGTGCTAATGAAGGTTCTTGCGGATGGAGCACACATCATCCTGATAGCTCCGGACTGGCCCAGACAACACTGGCTCCCACTCCTGCAGGACCTTTCCATAAGGACCCCGCTCCGCCTCCGCCAGTGGCTGGATCTCCTAACACAGGACTTGGGGCACCTTCGGCACCCAAACCCAGGCCTCCTGCACCTGACAGCCTGGATGCTGTCTGGCTCAGCGAGCAAGAGAGGTGCTGTTCCGACAGAGTTAAGAAGGTCTTGGTCAGTAGCAGAAAACCCTCCACTAGGTCCACATACACAGCCAAATGGAAATGCTTCTCCACTTGATCCCATGACAAAGGCATAGATCCTGTTGCAGTACCAATCCATACAGTTCTGGACTATCTTCTAAACCTCAGAGAAAAAGGCCTCTTACTGTCCTCACTGAGAAGCCATTTAGCAGCACTTTCAGCCCTTCACGAAAGGGTAGACACGGCCCCAGTTTTTTCATGCCCCATATCTCATAGGTTCCTGAAGGAGGTGGAAAAGCTTTTTTCCCACCCTCATAAGCCCACCCCCCAGTGGGATCTACACCTTGTACTCCGGGCACTAATGCAGCCTCCGTACGAAACCTTGGATTCAGCCACTCTACTAGTTTAGTCATGGAAGGTGGCTTTCTTAGTAGGAATCACCTCGACTAGAAGGGTTTCAGAGCTGCAAGCACTTTTCTCTGAACCCCCATATACTACGTTCTTCCCAGACAAGGTGGTCCTCCATCACCACCCTTCCTTTCTACCCAAGGTGGCCACCCCCTTCCACTTGAACCAAGAAATTTGCCTGCTGGTTTTCTATCCTGACCCCCAGATCACAGAAAACCAGAGACGGTGGCACACCTTAAATGTGAGGAGAGCGCTCTTAACATACATTCAGCATACTCGACCCTTCCGTGAGACCTCCCAGCTGTTCATGGTGGTTGCTGAAAGCATGAGAGGCTCCCCAGTGTCCTCTCACTGTATCTCCAGATGGATTGTTAACTGCATCAAAGACTGCTACGGAAGGTCAAACACGCCTCTTGCAGAAACTGTGAGAGCCCACTCTACCAGGGCTCAGGCGTCTTCTATGGCCTTCCTCGCCAAGGTCCCGATCCAAAAGATCTGCAGGGCAGCTACGTGGTTGTCAATGCATATCTTCACGATGCACTACACCATTGCCTAACAGGCTATAGAAGATGCCCCTTTGGGCAGAGCTGTACTCAGTGTAGGTAGACGGTAACTCCTCCCACCATCCTTGGGTATGTCAAGCAGTCACATGTAACTGAATGCTGTGAGTTGCGCTCGAAGGAGAACAGTTGGTCACTTACCAGTAACCGTCCTTCTTCGAGATGGGCTGCTCATGTACATTAGGCCCCTCCCACCATCCCCGCTATGGAGTTGGCAAAGGTATGTGGGACTGGGAGGGCCAGGGTCATGGTCACCTATATAGTTGCAGGTGCAGCGTGGAGGGGGTGTTGGCTGTGTGCTCTGACCTGACAGGCTAATGCTAAAGACTTTCCGGCATGGAGACACCTAATACTGAATGCATCTGAGCAGCGCTTGAAGAAGAAATGTATTTATCACATGAACTTCTTGACAAAATGGAATTTTGCCTGCAAAAGCTCATCCACGCCGCTAAATAAATGTATTAGTTTTTAAAAGTGTCACAGAACCACAGCCAGAGTAAGGCAGTGGCTATAAGGGCTGCTGCCCCAGGCCCCAGCCTAAAGGGGGGAGCCCTTGGCCCAACAAAGATCTGGCACTGACTGGAACCCTAGACAAATTTTGGCTTTGGTGCCCTCACCTCTCCATGTTTTAAAGCTCTAGGTGGCTGCCTAGTTCAAAGATATTGTTGGGCTGGCACTGTCTGGCTGTTTTCTACTGCCCCACCCACCTTTGGCCTGCCTGCTCAGCCCCCAGGCTGGGTGGTCTGCTCCAGAATAGCTAGCTCTGATGGGGGCGGGCGAGGAGTTACATGTCTGGCCCATGGCCCCTTCGGAGCACCCTCCTCTGCAACAGCACTAGCTTGTGGGCCCTCTGAGTTGTCCCCCAGCAGCACTGGCTAGGGGGTGCCTTGAAGTAGCACTGGCCCAGGGACTGGAGTCCCTGACTCCCTCTCCCAGGACAAGGGAGGCGTCCCACCCCCTGGCAGGACACCGCTGCTATTGGGGGGTGTTGGCACGAGGGGAGGCAGCTTCATGCACAGAACTCCTCTGTTATGGGGATTGGAGGTGATATTTACATGAAAATAAGCTCTCTCATCTATTAAAACTAACAGCTGGTGGTCCTGCAATGTTGTCTGCCTAGTCCCATGGGTAGGCATCTCGCACTGAAAGTCTCCACACAAACACCAGACAGGCTCTGTGTTCTGAATTTGGCATGCGCAGTCATGTTTAGTGGGGATGAGTGTAAGGGAGACTTGTGAATCCTAAATGTGCAGGGTGGAAGTGAGGGATGGGGAACTGGAGATGGCCCAGAGATCAGCTACCTTGGGGATTGCTCTGCTTCCTCCTACTCCTCCTCCTCCTCTCCCACTCCCATCTCCAGTCATTCTCCTCTGACTGAGTCCCCCCTTCCCCAGCTGCCTGGTTGTGTCAGGCAGCTTGCCCTGGCTGGCAGCCCCACTGGATCCTGCCCACTGCCCAGGTCAGCTCCTGGGGCCAGGGAGGAGCTGAGGAGGGCAGGCAGGCTGGTAGCAGAAGCAGACAGAACCACTACAGCAGGGCTGGGGGACAGAGGCTGAGCTTGCTGCCTCCTCTTTGACCCCTGGGAGAGTCCCACAGTCTATTTCAGGGAATTTTTTTTTTTTTTTTTTTTTTTACGATTTAAAGACAGAACTAGAATGCTTCTGTGTTTACTGGCTGTCCTAAGCTGGCAACGCTGGGCCAAGCCAGCTTGCCATGGCATGTGTCAATGCGGGTCTTTGGGGGCCTTTGAGGGGGGGTGCTCTGCGATCTGACAGAGTATCCTTTTCCAGGTGTCTGGCTGCCAAGACTTGCCCACATGCTCAAGGTCTAACTCAGGGGTCTCAAACTCAAATCACCATGAGGGCCACATAAGAACTAGTATGTTTGCCCAAGGGCCACACCACTGAAACCTTTTCATACAGCGATATTGCAAATATTGGTAACAATGCTGGTGTTGTGGGCCACAGGACATAGATTTAGGGGCCGCATGTGGCCCATGGGCTGTATGTTTGAGACCCCTGGTCTAACTGGTCACCAGATTCAGGATCAGGAAGGAATTTTGACCCACAGCAGAGACCCGGGGGGGATGTATTCATCTCCCCCTGCAGTGTGGGGCTCGGGTCACTTGCAGGTTTAAATTAGTGTCACTGGCAGATACTCTGTCTCTTGCTGTCTCTAAGCCAGGGCTGGACCCGTGAGTGACTCATCTGGAGGTTGGCGCTGAGCCCGGTGTGCTGTGCTGGGTGAGGGCCTGCGGGAAGCCGAGCAAGAGCTCATCAGGACGCTCTGCACTGCCTCTCTTACAAAGGCGTTAAGCTGGCACCTCACTTTTGCTTTCACTTTCCATATGACTCTTCCAGCGTTTCCTGGAAGAGCCTCTGCTTATAAATTGTAACCTCCAGCTGCTCAGAGGGATAGGTGGACTGCTGGAAGGAGCCTCACAGACCCAGAGCGCAGTTGGCCAGCCTTTGCTCCGGGGTAGGTAGGGCACGGGTTGCTCCTCTCCAGGCTCAGTCCACCTCTCGTGCACGGATAGCAGCGTGGATGTGAGGTCAGGGCAGTGGGGCAGGAATTGCGTAGGTGTGCCGGTCAGTGGAAGAGGGTGGGCTGGGGGTGTGCACTGGGAGAGGGGTGGGGAGCAGGGGCTGACCCTGGCCCTAGCTACATCTTCTAGCCCAGGGGTGGCAAAACTTATGGAACTCAAGAACCACACAAGTTGATTATTAAACCTTTGAGAGCCTCACTGAGGCATATAGCCATGTACTTTTAGCTCCTCCAAAATTACTAAGTTTAAAAGTCATTGCACACTTTAATTTTATTGTAAAAAGAGGACAAATACTGATCCCACTAATGTCAGATTCTAATAATTACTTAAGGTTACCATGAAAACTAGGCCTATACAGTAAAAACTTAACTTCTGCTTGATGTAGAAGACTGTAGGCTAGTGGAGAGGTTTTTAAAATCCCAGCCATGCTGCATTTCTCCCCACCCTCATGATCCCTTCCTGAATTCCTAGGCTGGGGCTGCTTTCCTAAGTTGTTTTGCTAACATTTTTCCAGGAGCCACAATTTTTCATTCAAGAGCCACATGTGGCTCCAGAGCTGCAGTTTGGCCACGCCTGTTCTAGCTCCTGAAATGAACACTACCCTGGACTCCTTCGCCACCCCCCACATTCCTATAATACTTCCCCCTCCCCCCAGCTTGGACGCCAAAACTCCATCTCTCCCAGACCCAGAGGAGCTCTGTCCTTGCCCCACAAATCACATCCCGTAACTACCCTATCCCTGTAACATTGCCCCACCAGATCATACCCCATAACTCCAATCCATCTCTGTAACTGTGTCCCCACTCTGTAGATTACATCCCATAACTACCCTACGCTAGTAATGCTGTCCCTCCCACAGCTCACACCCCATGTCTCTTCCCTTCTGTATACCTCATACCCCACGACTCTACTCAAACCCTGCAACACTGCCCCCTACATCTCACCCGCCCGTAACTCTACCCCATTCCTATAACTCTGCCCTTCCTCCCACAGCCCTCTACCCCACGCCCCATAACTCTTCCCCGTCCTCGTAATTCTGTCTCCACCCCCCCAGCCCCCATACCATAACTACACCCCTTCCCCATAACTCTGTCCCTCCACCACATCTTACACTACCTCACCCTTTAGCTCTGACCCTGAGCCCATGACGTTAACCCCCACCCCCAACCCCTTCAACCCAACCCATGTCGCTGCCTGATCTGGCCCCTAGGAGTTTGCCTCGACCCACTCAGCTGGCCACTTTCCCCCAAACATGCCTTGTCCCTCCCACTTAGTGACCCCACACCAAGCTAGCCAGCCCCATTGCCCTGTGTTGGTGCTGGCTGCTCTGGGTTCATGCAGCTGGAGGGCACTGGAGAGTGGGGCACAGCCAGCAGTAGTCAACCCGAGCATGTGAACCTGGGCGGGTGAACCCACAGAGATGCCTGTTATGGTCCTGGTGCTCCATCACTGTGGTCATTGATTGGCCCATGGACCTAGTGGGGCTCTGAAACACACGTTCTTCCCAAAGGCCCTGATGCTGTGCCCTTTTGAACAGCTCTGCTCAGAGCTTGTGGGTGTCCAGCCTGTGCTGTCCCTGTATGACTAAGGCTACCAGATACCAAAGCCTGAAAAGGAGGACAGGGAAGTAAGAAAAGGAGGACATTAGAGGACACATGGAGAAAACGTAGTATTAATGTAATATTCTTCTGTTTTTAGAGGTCCCTGGAATGCTTTCCCCTAAAAATAAGGTATTCTGTGGCATTTCAGCATACTTTAACCCCTATAAGTAAAAAGCCAGACAAAATCATGTATTTTAAAATGCCTGCCAGATGGAGGATGTGAAGGTAAAAAGGAGGACATTAAGTTAAAGAGGAGGACATGTCCTCCTTTTGCCTGACATCTGATAACCCGATGTGTGACAGCCCTGGGAGGAACACTCCTGTTATTGGGGACCATTAGCAGAACCCGGGCTGGAAGTGGGTCTGGGTCTGGATGGATAGATAATGAAAAAAATGCAGGCTGAGGTTCCCACGAATATTCAGCTGGCAAAAAAATTAAGGGAAAAAGGTGGTGCTGTTTTGCTTTAAAAGGCCAGCTTGTGCCCAGAGCTGGATTGTTCTCAAAACACAGGCACAGAAAGCGTGTAGAACTGTGTAGAAATGCCATGGGGGAATCTCACTCATAGACTCCAAGGTCAGAAGGGACCAGTATAACCATCTAGTCTGACCTCCTGCACAATGCAGGCCACAAAACGTCACCTTGATCTGGGGTCAAAGCGTTCAAAGGGTTGTTGGGACAGAGGTCCCAGTGTGTTGAGATTCATCTTTAAAGAAATGAAAAAAGGTTAAAAAAATACCCACCCAAAGATGAAATGAAAAAAAATAACTTTGGGGTCAAAACATTTCCTTCAGCCCCTAGAGGAATTTATTTTTGGGAGCAAGAACACCAGATACCTTCCCTTTTGGGTGGCGTCAAAATAAGTTTCCTCTGGATTTTTTGGCCCCTGAATGAGAGCAATAATCCTTTGCTCAGCCTGTGGCTCCAGAGCAGCCAAACAGAGCTTGGAGATGGGGTGGAATTGAGACAAGGGGTCTCCATGTCCCCCAGGGACTCCATCCCTGTGGCCTCTGACTGTCCTGTCTATGGTTTTATGGGCACTATCACTGCAGCCTCGTGTATTGACCCTCACCCCTGGGACAGTAGGGCTGCACTTTTCCCCCCATTGTACAGATGGAGAAACGGAGGCACAGAGTGGCTGAGAAGTGAATGGTTAGGTTTTTCCAATGCTGATTGTAGCAGTGCCTCGACACCTTTAAATATCTGGCCTGAGTGATTTGCATGGGGAGTCTGTGGCAGAGTCAGAGCTTGACCCTGGGCTCTGGGCTCATGCTTTAACCACTGGACTGTCCCTCCTCTCCACAGCAGCCTCACCAAGTGTGATTAAAGGTGTGCCAGCTGGTGGTCTGCATCAATGTGCAGGAGTGCCATGGTCGTCTGCACCTGGGGTGAGCTGCAGTGGGTGATAGTTGGGGCTGTATGCTGCACCCAGGACAGGTGGAAGGGTCTCCCACAGGAGTGGGTCGGGGCCTGGTCCTGTATATCATTGCTCCCCTGCATGTCACCTTCCCCCTTTGCTGACCCTCCCTACTCTCTGTCTAGGCAGTCTGGTATGATGGAGATGCCCATGGTGGCCCCCATCTGCCTGATTGAGAACAGTCCGTCAGGGGAGCTCCAGGTACAGCACGAGGCACTGCGGGTGCTAGATGAGATCACCCAGCCTGTGGTGGTGGTGGCCATCACTGGACTGTACCGCACTGGCAAGTCCTACTTCATGAACAAACTGGCTGGCAAGAAAACAGGTGAGACAGATGGGCACTAGGGGTCCTGTGTTCTCTCCCTGGTACTGGGAAGTGAGTGGGGTCTAGTGGTTAGAATGGAGGACCTGGGAGCTAGGACTCCTCAGTTCTGTCATTCCACATCTGTCCCAACTCTGCTCCCTGTCCCCCAGGGTTCTCGCTGGGCTCCACGGTGCAGTCTCACACCAAGGGCATCTGGATGTGGTGCATGCCCCACCCCTGCAAGGCTGGACACATTCTGGTGCTGTTGGACACTGAGGGGCTGGGTGATGTGGAGAAGGTGAGCTGCGGAGGGTATGGGGGGTTACACTATAAGAAAATCAGCCAAGTTGCAGAGCAGAAGCTGTTAAGACTTGTGATTCCAAGGTGCTGATGGGAATTGTAGTATAGGGCAAAACATGCTAGGGAAAGGGATTCAGACAGGGGTATGCAACCTGCGGCTCCGGAGTGACATGCTGCTCTTTGGCTGTCTCCTTGAAGCTCTGGGCTCCAGGCCCCTTCCTGCCATCAGGGAACCCTGTGGACAGCCTGTTCCAGTGTCCCTCTGCCCCTGGCTGACACTGCAGGGGACCTGCTCCTAGTTCCAGTCTCCCTCCCCACCCCAACAGGGGACCCTACTGCAGGTGTTGTAGTGCAGCTCCCCCCCCCCCCACCAGGCGGCTACACCAATTACAGCTCTCAAAACACTTGGTTATTGAAGGAATTTTACAAAATGGCTCTTCTTATCTTTCGGGTTCCCGACCCCTAGATTAGGATTTAAGGAACTCCATGTGCTAAAGGCCAGATTCCTAGCAAATGAGTCCCTTGTTGGGGAAGGAGGTGCTGTCTGAGGTAGATCCAACTTCCTCTGATGGGGGCAGTGCTAAACTTGAGGCAGTGGTGGGTTTAGGCACAAGCCAAGTAAACCATGGCTTAGGGCCTCACATTATGAGGGACTTCTTAATATGTCAGAAATAACTAAGAAGATTTATGATCATTGAAACTGATAATGCAAAATAAGGCTTTTTGCAAGATGTGTGATTTATTTAGTTGTTTTTGCTGCATCTTTGCCTATGTATACATGCAAATATAGTTGTTTATCATTTATTTTTTCATTAGCCTTTCTGTTATAATGTCATATGCCTTTTTCTCTTAATTTTTTATGGTATGGGGCCTCTGAATCTTGACAGAGCTTAACCTCAGCATGTCTTACTGAAGCCCTGGCTCCGGGGTGCTGGAGATGCTGGCTGGGAGCTGGGAAGGGAGGCCCAGATGAGTGACTGGAAGTACTTGTCCCATCCTAGAAGAATTCTTGAGATACAGAAAAATTATCCTGTCCTAAATTGTGATGAAAGGTCAAATTGGAGAAAAAGTGCCGGATTGATAACTGGAAATGTGTCCTAGATCCAGGGCATGTGAAAAACAACAGAGATAGTTTGCACACATTTCATTTTGATTTTCTACCTTTTTCTTTTTTACTTTCTTAACTTGCTCCAAATTTCCCAAGATGTTGGCAAGACGCCATTTTCTCTTGAAAAATGGGCCATTTCCATTTAGGAAAAAAGTCAATCAGGTCATTTCCAAAATTCTGAATAATTTTTCCCCAGGTTCAAATTCCTGCTGCTTGGACTCAGTTTCTTGCTTTGATGATGGGGATAACACCCTGCCCTGCCTGCTAGATGGAGTGTGAAGATAAATATGTTCAACCTGTGGCAGGCTCAGGCACTGCCAGATAGATCTGTTGAGAAAGATCCCACAGGCTTGCCTGTGCATTGGCAGGGTCCTACTGTAGGCAGAGATGGAGCCAGCATCATTAGCCGGGGGGGGGGGGGGGGACGGTCAGGATCCAAAGATGCATGAGAGCAGCTGAACCCCATACCCTGCATTGCAAGCTGCTGAAGCTGTGCCCCTGAGGCATGGGGGGGATGGGGTGTCGCCTTCCCCAAACTTTAATGCAGCCACATGGATCAGAAACTTACTTTAGTCACAGAAGAGCAATGGGCGCTCCTGCCCTTCACGTGCCTCTCAGAGCTGGGGATTTCATGGGGGAAATAAACCTATCCCAAATACCAACTCTCCCAGCTCTGACAATTGAATTCACTGGGGCCTGCTGGAGAAAGTCCTGGGCTGCACTCCTAGGGTCTGCTGGGGGCTGTTTCACCAGCCTGCTGGGCCAGCATGCTCCCTGTGCCTCAGTGTCTCCCTTTGTGCTAAGGGGGCTGGTGATCCCACCCTGTGCACTGAAGGGCGGAGTTCTATGACTGGGATGCACTTGTGATAGTAACAATCGGTGTTGCTCCAGGGCAACGTGAAGAATGACACATGGATCTTCGCTCTGGCCGTGCTGCTCAGCAGCACCCTGATCTACAACAGCATGAACACCATCGATCATTACGCCCTGGAGAAGCTGCAGTATCCTTGCCCGGAGGGGAGACTGCAGTGTGTGTGCCATGGCCCCCTTTAGCAACTGCTCCATGTAAGGGGGTAACAACCAACTACTACCCTTAGCTCTGGAGAGGCTTCTTCGGCTGCAGGCGGCTGCTGTGGTCCCTGGGGGTCATGGGCTTAATATCTTTTGAGTCCTCATCTGAGGTGGGTTGCGGGGCCCTGAGGAAGTGGGACACCCCCCCCCCCCACCATGAGTTTGCTGCCTCTCTGGCTCCTTAGCCAGCTGCAGCTATGTGACAGAGCTGACAGAGCACATCAAGGTGAAAGCAGTGAATGGGAGTGGCCGGCAGGAAGAGGAAGACTCAGCTGAGTTTGTGAGGTTCTTTCCAGCCTTTGTGTGGGCCGTGCGGGATTTCACACTGCAGCTGATGTTGGATGGGCGAAAGATAAGTGAGGACGAGTACCTGGAGCATGCCCTGAAACTGAAGCCAGGTAGGGGAGTGGGGCTGGCCCCAGGGTGGTAATACAGGATGCTGTGCTGAAAGGGGTGGGGGTGGCCCAGTAGTCAGGGGTGGCTGCAGGGGGCACTGTGCTGGAGGGGGTGACTTGTGTTCAAGACAAAACAAGCAATTGACACCTTGTGGGTGTTTCCAGTTCCTGGGAGTTGGGGCATTTGTTATCCTGGATAAATTCCACCTGGGATGGTTCCCCTCAAGTCTCCATGGTTAACAACATCTCTCCCCTTGGAGGAAAGAGTCCAACATTTGCCATGCTGCTCCCCAGAAGCAGTTACATCATGGTGCAGGACTGCTGCCCAGCTCCCATCTTCCCTCCCCAGGCAGCAGCAAGGAAACCCACCTGTACAACTTGCCCCGCGAGTGCATTCGCCACTTCTTCCCAGCCCGGAAATGCTTCATCTTCACCCAGCCAGCTGGCAGGAGGGACCTGGCCCGGCTGGAGGACCTTCAGGAGGCCGAGCTGGAACCTGAGTTCAGGGAGCAAGCGGCCCGGTTCTGCCACCACATCTGGGAGACATCGAAGCCCAAGACCATCCCTGGTGGCCATGTGGTGACGGGAGCCAGTGAGTGTTCGTAGCCCTCAGGCCAGGGATCAGAGGCATCTCATGTGCAGCTCTGGCCAATAGGACTTGTGGGAGGCTGGGCAGGATGAAGTGAGCCAGGAGAGGTTCCACGTGGCCAGCAGTGGTGGGGCTGATGCTGGTGCCAACAGCCAGCTTAACACAGCAGGTCTGGTTCTCAGGTTCCAGAGAAGATGGGCAGAGGCAAGGATGGCAGTGTGGACACACTGCCAGGTCCCAAAGGTCCATTGGACTTCAGAGAAAGGCAGAGCTGGGCCCCACAGCTGGGGCTGGGTAGGTGAAGCTGGGAAGGGCCTAATGCAAGATGAGGCTCAGGGGGACCACGGTGCATTTCTGGCTGTGGTGGAGGGATTAGGGGTGCACACAAGGGTGATTGATGGGGGCATAGCCCACACTTGGCACCTATCTCTCAGGGGGAGGGTGGCTCAAGGGGTGCAGGGTGGGACAGAGAGCAGCTCAGATTCTGCAGGGTGCAAGGAAGTTGTGGGAGGGGCCAGGCACCCTGGCATGGCCCCTGCCCCTTCTGTGTGGTCTGAGCATCCTGGTGCTAACCCTGCCCCCCCGGCAGTGCTGGGGAACCTGGCAGTGACCTACGTGGATGCTATCCGCAGTGGGACAGTGCCCTGCCTGGAAAGCACGGTGCTGGCCCTGGCAGAAATCGAGAACTCTGCGGCCATGGGGGAGGCCATGACTGTGTACAAGGAACAGCTGGCGCAGCGGGAAGCATTGCCCACAGAGAACATGACAGAGCTGCTGGAGCTGCATGCCCAGTGTGAACGGGAGGCACTGCGGGCATTCATGGCACGCGCCTTCAAGGATGATGATCGTCAGTTCCAAGTGGAGCTCATGGTACGGCCCTGGTGGTGGCCCCATGGGTTATGAGATAGTTGCCCTCTGCAGGGTGGCTGGGGCTGGAGCTCCTCTGAGTATGTTGCCTGGGTGTCTCCCAGCCTCAGCTGCTGCTTAGCTGGAGAGCCAAGATGCCAGGACAAGGGGCTTTAGCCAATCTCCAGCTGAGGCACATGCAGATCATCTCATGCCTCTGCTCCATTGGGTACCCCTCCTGGCTCACACCCCTCCCCCTCTGCCTCCCCATCCTGGCTCATGCCTGACGTCTCGGTGCCCATCCTGGCAGCGCCTCCTAGAGAAGCAGAAGCAGGACCTGTGCCAGCGAAATGAGCTCGCCTCCATGGACCGCTGCATGGCCACTCTGCTGGAGCTGTCAGATGAGCTGGATGACCGGATTAGCCAGGGGGTCTATGCGGTGCCTGGGGGCTACCAGCACTTCCTGGATGACCAGAGGGAGATGGTGGAGAGATTCTGGCAGGTGCCGGGGAAGGGGATCAAGGTAGGAGAGGGCTGGAGCCAGCTACTGAGTTTCTGTATGATCCCTGTTCCACAGCCTGGGAAGTGCTGCTCATAACCAGAAATCAGCTTCCCCAACTAAGCAGTTCCTCAGAACAAGCAAGGAGTCCTGGCACTTTTAAAGACTAACAAATTTATTTATCATATGAAGAGTTCCTCCCGAGAGCAAGGAAAATATCAGAGTGTGAGACCAGCCACATGCATAGACCAGCCTGCTGCCATCATGCCCAAGGGACCTGCTTCCCATGGCTCTTGGCTGCTGGAAGGAGAACAGTTAGTGCCCATGAATGGGGCCATTTCTGCTGTTGAGAACCTCACCCAGAACAGGGGTGAGGGTGTCGACTGGGACCAGAAGGCTGACTGTGGCTGGATGGGAACTGGTACCCCTTAGAGGAGAAAGGCCCCATGTCCCCGAGCCAGCCAGTGCCCCATTACTCACCAGTGCTGTGATCCAAAATCCTGACTCATATCTGGCTCCAAGGGACAAACCCCCCTAATTCTGTGGCACCTACTTTCATCCCCAGGCTGACAAGGTTCTGCAGGATTTCCTCCAGTCAAAGGAGACCGTGGCCCAGGCCATACTGCAGGCGGATGAGGCTTTGACAGAGCAGGAGAAAGACATGGCAGGTACCCACTGAGGGTCGGAGGATGTCATGCCACTAAGGCAGTGGAAAGAGACCATGCATGGGCTGCAGGCCTGGAGGGCAGAGTCATCTTGGCACTCCCCACACTGACCCACACCTCTCTTTCCATCTCAGCACAGCAAGTCCGGGTTGAGGCAGCTAAGCAGGAGCAGCGGATCCTGGAGCAGCAGGCAGCTGAGCAGCAGCAGAAGTTGGAGGACCAGAAGCGTAGCTACGAGGAGAACCTGAGGCAGCTGGAGAAGAAGCTGGAGGGCGAGAGGAAGAAGCTGCTGGAGGAGCAGGACAAGATGATGGATCAGAAATTGAAGGTACCAGCAGGGCACGTGGCACTGTGGAGGCATGATGAGCACGGCCTGGGTGAGGTCACCTCAGTCTTTCCAAAGAAGGGACCATAGGCAGTCTTAGGTATGGGGCAGGGCAGGAGCCGGGGCCCAGGTTGGGCCGACTGGTCTGGCTGGCTGTTTTAAATCTCCTGCTGCCCCCCCAGTGTACATTACACACATGGGCCAGCTAGGGCAGAAGTGGCCAGGCCAGGAGGAGCCACAGCCTGTAGCTCCAGCCAGCTAGGTGAGGTGGGGGTGAGGCAGGAGAGAGAGGATTGGGGAGGCATGCAGGGTGGGGCCCCAGCGAGGATTGAGAGGCCAGGCAGCAGGGGCGAGCATAGAGGTGTGGGGAAGGCGCAGGTCCAGGGGGAGGTGCTTGGGGGGCTGGGGGAAGATGCAGGCCTTAGCCTCAGGGGGCAGGCAGTGGGGGTCTGGTGTAGAGGTGGGGAGGAGGTGTAGTCAGGAGGGGGTGGGGCCGGTACTGAGACTTGGGAGGCGATGGTGGGGCCCCAGAAAGGCTGGGGCTCAAAAGTCAAGGTTGTGACCCCCTGCAGCATGGGATCCCTTGTGGTGTGTGGGGGCCCATTCTTGATTTTTGCCCAGGGTCCTCAGATCATTAAGACTACCCCTTGGTGGGACTCTCATGCATAGAGTGCTGGCAAGTGGCAGGCCCGGGCCAGGATACTGGGCTAGATGGGTCCGTGGGGTGGATCCAGAGACAGGATTGCTGGTGGGCACAGTGTGGGGAGTGCACACACACAGCAGGGGAGGGAATGAGGACACACACATGCAGAGCATGACTCAACACCTGCAGCAGGGAGCACAGGTGAACACGCACCCCAGCCCTCCTGCCTTGGACATCCATCCCTCCTAGCCCTAGCCCCTCACTGTTGCCATGACCCCTACCTACCCGTGGGGCATGTGTATGGATCCCCCTTGCTCTCACTGCCCCCAGGAGCAGGAGGCCATGCTGCAGGAGGGTTTCCAGAAGCGTGCTGAATGCCTGGAGGATGAGATACGACGGCTGCAGCAGCAGAATGAGGAGATCCAGAAGCCGTCATGGATCTCTATGGCGATAGAGACACTTTGTGATGCAGCCTCCCTCGTGCTACCTGGCATTGCTGGTAAGGTTGTTGGGGCTGCCGGACGCTTATTTCGGCGGTTTTTCTGATGGGACACCTGGTCACCTGCTCGCCTCTGTACAACAGCACCCTGTTTACAGGATTCTTTTCCAGTGAGCAGCTTAGTAACTTCCAGTAAAGTGTTAGGTCATTCTGACTGCAACATCGAGGGCTCCCAGCCCTGTGCTTAGAGCTTGGGGCTGGACCCTGGTTGGCAGGGGCAGGAGGAATATCTCGTTCCAAAGACACAGCAGGGAGGATGCATTGTAGGAGACTTGTGACCTCCAGACGTACAGGTGCTCTTGAAGACAGATGCCTGAATGGGTGGGCCTAAAGGCTGGAGCTATGAGACAAAAACCAGAGGTGGCTACCAGAATGCCACGCCAGGGGATTTAGATGCTGGCCACACTCATCCTGATGAGTAACCATCCCACAGCAGGTGCCTCCTGTCCCAGGGCATGGACAGGGCAAATCTCTGTCTTCACCTTGCAACCAGCCAGCTTTGAACTCTGCAGTTAAATAAAACTCCTGTGAACTTGCGTGATGTGTCTGTATTTGTGCTGTTCTGTTTCCTCTAGCCGAGCACTTTCTGTCCTGCCACCTGCTGTGCTGAGTCTGCTTTGACTCTATGTGGTGTGGGGGTGGGGTCAGGGTGTTCTGGGCCTGTTGTTTTAAATCTGTGAACCAAGGGTCCTGCCCTACAGGGGCACCTGTGGACAGTTTGCCCAGCCTGCTCGCGACTTGCTGGTAACTCCTGTCTCCCTGCACAGAAACCATGGTCCCCTGAAGCCCTCTGGCTGTTGTGTCCCTCTGCCAGTCCCAACACAGCCTCTGTGGCCAGTGATGATGGATTGTTCATTAACATTTCCTATCACAGTGGCAACTAGAGACCAAGATGAGCTTGGAGTCCAAGTGCAAATAAGCAGCCCTGTCCTCATGCCCACAGGGATGCCACGTTCCCTGGGTCTATGACATGCTGGGAGGTGGGGGGTGAGAGGAGTGAACTGGTTTGGTGGCAAGACACCATACGCTCTGGCCTGCCATCCTCCAGGCTGGGGGGGGAGGGCTAACAGAGGGTACCCTCCCACTGGCGTTCTCCAGAACGTCCCAGCTCAGAGCAGTTTGACCTCTGGCCCACAAGGGTTGAGGGGACTGCGGTGGCATCCGGGAAGGGGATGGAGCTATGCTGTGCCTTGGCTGACAGGTGCCCCTGTCAGCCAGATAAAAACACAGTTTGACTCCAGACCAACAGGAACCATGCCAGTCACTTGGGGCTGGCATGGGCAGTGAAGCTGTTGGTAATACAGGGCTTTAGGCAGGCTGCCCTGGAGACCCCCATGTGTGCAGGTAACACCCCTGAGCTTGGTCTGGCACCTCCATCCTTGGTTTGCTCATTTGTCACAGAGTCAGGACTCTTGGATTCTCCCCAGCTCTGGGAGAGGTGGGGATCTAGTGGTGAGAGCAAGGGGCTGGGAGTCACCATGTCCGGGTTCTGTTTCTCACTTTGTCCTTCCAGTGACAGGTGACCTGAAGCACAACAGATGAGTTTCTGAATTTAACATTTTAACACCCACGGCTGCTCCTGTTGGCTGCCCAGCCACTTAGCAACTAACCTGATGCCTCAGCATCCCAGACAACACTCTTCACCATTTAATTGATAGCAGCTCCTGTGAACAATTGGATTTTGGCTGGATGGGAGCTCTTGCCTGGTCAGTGAATCATTTGGGTACATGTGATTGCTGGGATGCAGGCATCTGCCCTCTAGTGCAGTGGTTCTTAACCACTGTATCGGGACACATTACTGTGCCACCACACAGTGGTAAGTGTGTCATGGGGAGATGGTTGGATTTAGCTTTGGGGCAGTGGGCTGGTATGTCCTGTACGGTGGCAATATGCTGCCAAGTGTGTCATGCCCTGAAAAGGTTGAGAACCGCTGTTCTAGTGGTTTCTGCAATGCTCACACACCTGAGTCCCATCACTGACCCACATGAATAACATATGGGGAAACTGAGGCACACAGCACACTCAGAGAATATCTCCACTTCATCATGGGGGAGTGTCCCAATCCCGCTGTTGGAGAGACTGAGCACTCCCATGTGTGCATTTTGGGGAAGTATCATGAAGTATTCTTTTGGCTCCTCTTTACCTCCTTCCCACCAGGATGAAATCAATAGCGTGGCTACCAGATGCTGCTCTGTGTCTCAGTAGCTGGGCAGCACTTCCCATGGGGGTGGGAGCTTAGCCTCTCACCACATCTCAATGACCATGTTAGTGAGTGAGGCAGGGGTCAGTGGGAGGAACCATGGGGCACGGGACAGAGCAGGGGGTTGGTGGGGGTGCTGTGCTGCAGGGAGTGAGAAGGAGGATCAGCAAGGCGCACAGTGGGGCAGGAGGCACATGGGGGCTCAGTAATCGGAGCTAAGATCCCAGGGGCTGAGGATAGTGGCCTTGTAATTCCACAGACATTTTTCTTACCTCAGGGGAGGGAAGATTTGCAATTTGGCTGTAGGGAAAGGTAAATTGAGGCAAAGGGGGCAAGGCAGGTGCTGCTTCTGAGTTTGGACATGGGCTCCCACTCATCATGAACATGGGCTCAGCTCTGTTCGCTACACAGCGGGCAGCAGGAATCTGTACAGTGAGGCCTGCTGGATGCACCTGGGATGGCTGTGTTGTATGTTATGGCTCCCATATTGCAAAAAGCTGCCTCCATGCCTGGAAAGGGACTGTGGCAAACTTAAGGGTTAAACAAGCCTCTGTACTTGTAGCAGGGCGCTCCAGGCTCCTTGGGCTCCAGCCTGTTTCCCCTGGCAGCTACAGGCTGACCTGGGGTCACCAGCTCAGGAGACTTTCTGAGTCTCATGATAATTCTTGTTTTCCAGAAAGCCCCAGCACCTGCTTTTTCAGCCTGTCTCACAGAAAAGGCCATTTCCAGCCCTCCTGGCTGTGAAGGAAGCGTCCCAATGTGATGCCCTAGGTAACACCTCCCCCTCCCCCCCAAACACACACGAGGTTTCCCGGAATCAGCCCTATGCTGGGAAAGGCTCCGGATGCTTTCAGTTTCCATCTAACTACCTTGTTGTTTTTAGACTTGAATCGACCCCACCCTGCCACAGGAAGTGAGTTAGCAGTTGTCAAGGCTGTTGAGAGTGGGTGCACTAACCCCCCCCCCAGCTCTAACCACTAGACCCCAGTACCCCTTCCCCCGCAGAGCTGGGTGAGAACTCAGGAGTCTTGGCTCCTAGCTGGAGGCTGAGCAGACATTCAGGTTGAAGCACCTTTGTAATGGTTACTTACCAGTAACCGTCCTTCTACAAGTGCTGCTCGGATGCATTCAGTAATAGATGTCTCCGTGCTGGAGCTCTGGATTGGTTGGAAAAACTTCAGTCCCAGGCTGTCAGGAGAGGGCAGGCAGCCACTGCCCCCCCACACCACCCAATGGCTATATATATAGCCACCTCCCAACCCCTCCCGAGTTTCATTTCTTCCATCTTGCATGTCAGATCTGGAACAGCTGCTCCTTGCAAAAGCAAGCAGCCTGTCCATGACTGTATGTGCTTCACACCCGACTGGGAGCACCTTTTTGTGGACCCAGTTCCACCAAAGAGGACTCCAGCTTTCAGGCCAGAACAGCAAGATCTACCTCTCGCCATGCCGGGGTTTAAACCCTGCACTGAGGGCAGCAAGACCTCCCCCCGGGACAACCTCCATGGGAAGTGCCTCCAATGCCTAGGCAAAGACCACTTGGTCACCACCTGCTCCATATGCCTGTCCTTTAAACCCAAGACAATCAAGGATAGGGAGCAAAGGCGCCATGCCCTAGCCTCCGAACAGGCTTGGCACTCTTCACCCGAGGCTTCAGGAGCCCATCTGGCACCACGAGCCAGCTCGGCACCAGAACCCACCTGGCACCATGGTGACAGTGGCCACAGGAGGATGAGCTCAGTACTGATTTCAGTACCTCAGAGCCAACACAGTCCATTGGCACTGGGACCCAGTGCCACTCAAGGTCACTGCCAGCACTGTAGGCTCACCACAGTCCCGTACTGACAGTGCAGGGCCTGCCTCAGCACTGCTCCAAGTCACCTTTGGCACCACAGGGCCGCCATGGCCCCGTACTGCAGGTACAGGGACCGCCTTGGCACCAGTCACCACAGGGTGAACTTTCACACTCTTCCCAGGTGCTACATCACAAGGGCAGCCCTGTCTCTTTTGTTAGGGGCTCACCATGGTTTTGTTCAGGGTCGCTCCCGATCCCAATGACCTCGGAGGCAGTGGAGGCTGCATGGGCACTCCTTCCGCTGCCCACACCTCACTCCCCGGTACCAGTTAGGAGGGGCAAGCTGGCCTTCATATCAAAGGCCTGGGTGCATCATGAGTGGCACCACTCTCACCGCCCCCCGACAGCCAAACCCCACCGCCCATTACTCCTTTGGTCCCCAGTACTGTAGAGCAGTGGTTTCCAACCTTTTCT
The DNA here is from genome assembly GCA_007922195.1 of Podocnemis expansa. Classification (NCBI taxonomy): domain Eukaryota; kingdom Metazoa; phylum Chordata; order Testudines; family Podocnemididae; genus Podocnemis; species Podocnemis expansa. The sequence goes on from ML682042.1 coordinate 1,849,978, forward strand.
CTGCTGTGGCACACCAAATTTTTCGAGACACACCACCATTAAACTCATGAATATTCAAATTAACTCAAATTACTTATGAATATTCATGAACCGTGGCACAATGTTTCAGAAATGCTCCTATGTGGGGTAATAGGGGTAGCAGAGCAGGGGTGGCAAAACAGGGGCGGTCAGGAGTGGTGTGCAGTGGCATGAGTGAGAATGGGGAACAGGGCAGGAGTGGCAAAAAAGGACAAGGGCAGCCATATGGGGAACAGCACAAGGGTGGCAGGAGAGGAAGGGAGAACAAGAGTGGCTTTGTGGGAGCAGCAGGGGGGAACCTGGGGAGTGGGAAGGAAGGGGAGGGGAGCATGGCGCAGCACCCACTTCCCCCTTCTCCACAGTGGCTCCCCGCCACCCAGGGCAAATCCTCACCCCACTGCTGCCTGTGATGACCCTCCCATCACCGAAGGAGCCAGGACCAGGCGTCCAGCCCCCCAGCTATACCCCTCCCATACACAGCCACCCCACAACTCCAACTACACACCCACTCGCACTCACCTCTGTTACACACACACACACACACACACACACACACACACACACACACACACACACACACACAC
>ML682042.1:1850589-1927547 GCA_007922195.1 Podocnemis expansa
CACACACACACACACACACACACACACACACACACACACACACACACCAGCCCCACACAAGCCCCAGCAGCACCTCCAAGCCCTTACCTTGGGCTCTTTGCAGGCTGGCTGACAAAAGCTGCTTTGCCCTGCAGGGGGAGCTTCACACACTCCAGGCCTCCCGCCCCTCTCTGCTGGCTCTGTTAAGGTGGAGCCACTGGCATGCTGCCTTCCAGCTGCTCCTGCTACTTTTATGGGGACCCCTGGACCTCTGCATTCCGGTGCCTTCCTCTATTGGGGGGGGGGGGCTGGAATGCTGCCTGCCTAAAAATAGGGGGCCCCAAAACTATGTTCCAGTGACTTCCCCCTTACTTTCACCCTTGCCTTTTCCCAGCCCTGCAGAGTCCATGTGGCTGGGCTGAGCAGGGAGGGAACTTGAACTACAGCTCTAGGGGATGCTTGCAGCACACTTTGGGTGTTGCTGTGGCACACCAGTGTGCCCCAGCACACTGGTTGGGAACCACTGCTGTAGAGCCATCCCCGCAACAACATATAACTTTACCGTCTCTGGTACCACCTCAGGGATCACACGATACTTCCCCTTCCTCAAGTCCTGAGGAAGGGCCATCAAGGGGCTCCAAGCAGCCTCGGCGCTGTGTTTCAGCACTGGCACCATTCCACTTCCACCCTCACATGAGACATCTTCACCATCAGCCCCACTGCGGGCACCGGGTACCACTTTGTCCCCGGTACCAGGCTCATATACAGGCAATCTATCGGCACACTTCGACCTCTTGTGTTGCACCACAGCCCATCTGGGGATGGAGGTACAATCCTCTGAGCCCCCCTCAGATACCCTATTTGGGCCAGTGTTTTCCTCAGCAGAGCCAGTTACGGTTCCCTTTCACCCCAGTGTTTGGGATCTCGCCTTCTCTTGATGGCAGAACCTGGGTTCCATCTCCCCGGTGTCAGACACAGCTGGCCTCAAGTATAAAGTCCTGGGATCAGCATTCCCCTCTCTCATTGACCACCCAGTCCCACCCCGGGATGTGGTACAGATGGTGCTAGGCCCAGGTGAACCTCCCAGTGACCCCCTCCCAGCATTGAGGGAGGCCAGAGAGTTAAAACTTCTGGGGCATCAGGTCTACTCCTCCTCGGCCTTCCAATTACAGGGTGCAAACAACCAGGCCCTGACCAGCAGATACATGCTGGATGTGTGGGAATCTTTCACAAAGTTCAGACATCTGCTCCCACCAGAGGCCAAGGAAGAATATGATGCATTCCAGGAGGAGAGAAGAATAATCTCCTAAGACCTCCTTCTTTCAGCCCAGGACACAGCAGATACGGCAGCCTGTACCATGGCCTCAGCCGTAACCATCCATCATGCGGCTTGGCTCAGGGAAGCCAGGGTGCCCCCCTGCTTCGCAACAGGTGGCACTCGATATGCCCTTCAGGGGTGACACCTTGTTTCCACTTGAGACCCTGGCAGTAGCGTGTACTGCATGTGACCCTAGGGGAGACGTAAAATACCTCGGCCTCCTCCCATCAGGGCCCCTTCCATGCCCCCCGGTCACATAAGGCCTATGGGCTCAAGACCATCCCCGCCCACACTCTTCCCTGAAATGCTCCTGGTAGGGACTCAGTCCCTCCCCATCACCCTTTCAGTTATCATTTTGGGGCCTGCTCAGAAGGCCCTTCCTCCCTCCCTTTCTCCGCAGGGAAGGGGAACCTATTCTAATTAATCTGTGACTGCTTTACCATGGATTCCCAACAGACTGGGACATACCCACGGCTCCAGCCCACCTCCAGAGAAAGTAGACAACACTTCTTTCCCTTCCTACCTTTAGCTAGAGAAAGGGGAATTTCTTAGGGCTGTCTTGCCCCCCCCCCCCCCCCCCCCGCCACTGCTATAGCATGGATGTTGGAAGCCAGTCCTTAACTTTGCCCCTCTGATTTTATGGAGGGCACTGTCCCTGTAACCAAAGCCTGTCTCAGTTATCAATGGCCCAACCCGAGACTGCAGCTTCATTCCCGCAGACAAGCCTTAATTCATTGCTGCCCTCGGGGCTGTCACTGGAGAAAAGAAATGGGTAAAAGAATATGAGAAGGGGAAGAAAAGCCCCCCACTCACTTTCCAGGTATTTGCTTCAACCGAGGATTCCTTCCACTCTTATAGGCGTTAAGAGAGAACTTCACTACAGCCAAAGGGCGCATCACTCAGTAGCTCTAGTCAGGGCCGTCCCTAGGGGGGTACAGTGCCCTGGGCAAATCGCTCTCTGCGGGGCCCCCACCCACCCCAGCACTGGGGGGGGGGCAGGGCTGGCCAGCCCAGCCCAGCCCAGGGGAGTGTCTGACAAGGCACATCATTCCCTAACCCTCCAGGTTCCTGTTGCTGAATATCAGGAGCCAAGAAGCTCCACAACTAGGAGTAGGAGGGAGGGTGATGGATCATTCCGTCCCTGAGACTTCCAGCCCTGGCCCCCCCCCATGAACTTTGCTGTGATGCTTGCCCTCCCCACAATCTTCTGAGTGGCAGCATGAGAGTGGGGAGCAGGGGACGATAGAGTGGGGTGTCAGGAGAGTAAGAGAAGTGCAGCTGGGTGGCAAGCACGAAGGAAGGCAGCACAGCATCTGCAATTTCCCATGCTGTTCCTGCCCTAGGCCAAATGCCTGGACATGCTGCAGGGCAGAAAATTTAAAAAGGCTCTGGCCTGGTCCCAGCTTACAGGTGCATGCGACTCAGGTGGGGGAAGTTAGGGAACCCATGAGGCAAACAAGTCCATTTTACTCAGGATGGGAAAAGCAAGAAGGATCCACCCAGAAAGAAAAAGAATAAAATACAAGATGAAAGTCGTGTCTGATCACCAGCCATTTACAATGACCACACAGGAGCTCTGAGGAAGCAAGACACAGGAAGTTCCATAGATTTACTTGAGAGTTAGCAAATATAAAAGGTGGGTAAAAAGATGAAAACTTACCCAGTATGTGGTAGAAAGAGTGGGCAACACTAATTGTCACCTACTCACCCTGGGATGGATAGGGGGAATTCAAACATCAAGAGATTAATTTTAAAACACAGTATAATCTTGCCCCCCCCCAAACTTATTTTTGCCATTTTTGATCTCTTGAAACTGGCAATACTGTATAAATTAATACCATATACTTCACTCAGGGAATTCCTTTCCCTAACTGTATTCTTTGTGCTAGTGTAGCAGGCTTCTGTAGCCATAATGTAGGGACACAGAGATAAAATTAATTGAATGTACCTTTTAAAGCATCTGTTAGACAACACTGTATCTGTTCTTTAATATCAAAACAGAATTAACTAACTCAGTTTAATAGACATTGTAACCAATGTCCAACAAAGCTTGATGTTGTAAATTTAGAAATCTATTTTGTATTCTTGATAAAACTTCTTTTAGGTGTATACTCTGGAATTTCATTTAAATGTGTGAACAAGATGTGTGAATGAAGGGTGTGTGTGATGGAATCAGTTAATACCAGCCTGTCCTGATGAAATGCAAGTACTACCTTAGTGGCTAAGTGATGCAAAGAAGTCCCACAAAAGCGTGGGTCCACCCCAGAAAGAAAACACAAAGCAAAAGTCATGTCTGTAAATGGCTGGTGATCAATGATCACACAGGATCCCTGGCCCAGCCTGCCCTCCAGCCTCACCACCTGGCCTGGGGCGGGGATGAGGGGACAGTCCTTGGCCTCATCTGCCTGCTATCCTCTTGCCTGGCCACCAACCCAGCATGACCCAGGACCCAGAGGGGTTATGATCTACATGATTTTCCTGTTCACTTATACACTGGAATTGTATGATTTGCTGCCAGTTGCACCATGCAATGTTTCTGTGTGGATGCTAATAACCTATTCTACATGATTTCTATGATATGTTTCCTATAACTTCATACGTGTGAACAAACATGTAACATGCTTTCTATGGCTCAGGGATAAGGAAAGAGAGAGAGGTCTCTCCCCGCAGTGTCAGACAGAGACAAAGGTATGCTAATGGAGGTGTCTGTGAAGAGACAAAAGAATCACCTTGGCCATGAAAGGGAGGGGCTGAGGGGTTTGGAAACAAAGACTGAGACAAGCATCTGATGAAGTGGGATTTTCTCCCATGAAAGCTCATGTGAAAAATAAATCTTTTAGTCTTTAAGTGCCACACAGCTCCTTGGGGTTTTTTTTGCTGGACTAGACTAACATGGCTATCCCTTTGGAAATTGAGACCTGGAAGTTTTAAAAGGTTTTCTGAGCTGGGACTCTCCATCTTGAAACAACTCCAAGCAAGATATGGGCCCTGCCTGGCCTCAGGTAGAGACTGGCTGTGCAAACATCTAACTGCCAAACACCTTGAGCATAAACTTGTTTGGACTATGAGGTTAGTTTAAGTAGAAGTATTAGGTTAGTACGCATATTTTGCCTTTTATTTTCTTGTGGTGTCTCCTGACTTACTTATACTGTGATTCTGCTGTGCTTGGCCATATTCTCACTCAGAATTATAATCTGATCAATAAACTAGTAGTTGTTTTCCCTAAAGCTGTGTGATCTTTAGACGGTGTGAGTGAAGGATACTGGGCACAATCCTTTTCTTTGTTAAATGGAGGGGCTTCAGTGTGTGGTGGTTGAGAGTGGTTCCCAATCTTTGTAGACAGGGGCTCCTGTTGTAGTAACAGGAGCTGGGGTTGCTTGCTGGGGGACCCTCCCTCGAATAGCCAGGGGGCATACACCCCCTGCCTGGGACTGACAGTACACAAGAGGCTGGAGTGAACTGACTCAGGAGTGAGTGGTCACTTGGCAAAGCGAGATGAATCAGGGTTCAGGAGTGGGAAATGGGAGGTCACAGCAGCACACTGAACAGGATCTGGGGAGCGGTCTGTCACAGCATGATCCCTGATTTATCTGCCCCCCACTAGCCCAATGTGAATCGGTGCCCAGGGGGAGTCTTGGATCCCCAGCACCCTTGTCCCCCTCCAGACTCAGGCTCAGGATCGCACCAGACTCCCCCCCAGTACTTACCTGGCTGTGTGTCTCTGGGCTGGTGCTGGCAGTGTCTGCTGGAAGAGGAAAGGGTTAAACCTTCCTCTCCCCTCCAGCTAATTGCTCAGCTAGATCCAGGGGGAGGGGTGGCAGGTAACTCCCGGGCAGAGCAGCCTCTGAGTGAGCCTGGGTCTGCCAGCCAAAAACATTCAGGCTCACTGTAGGAGAGGTGGGGGTCCTGCCGATTCCTGCCATGGGGGGGGGGGCGTGCGGGTCCCGCGGGGCCCCCAAAAGCACGTGGCCCATGTCAAATGTCCCCTTTGACCTACCCTAAGGACGGCTCTGGCTCTAGTCAAAGTTACAGACACGTCCAGTATGCAGGGAGGCGTGAGCCAACCAGATGACTGGGAAACCCTTCACCAGCCTGCTGCCTGCCCCACAACGGGTAGGACCTGCTTCTGCACCCCGAAATTGGGAGGCTACCTCCCCATCTCAATAAAACCACTCGGTGCGCGCACCTAAGTCGGTCCCAGTAGGTCCTTAGCGATCTCTCCAGTGCTATAAATCTTATTTAAGTACCCCCACCTGTTTGACGGGAGTATGACACTCGGTAATTTTTACTGCCTGCTATTCTATGCCCCAGGTGAATTCCAAGGCAGAGCCGTGTTCAGAAATCTCTAACTTGCTCCTCGGTTTTCCCCTTCTCTCCTTATGGAGAAAACAACCAGTAGCGGACAAGAGTTCGTCCTGCTTCTCCGGGACTGCTTTATATCTACCCAGAATATCTCTGACTGGGAGTCCCTATTTAGGCTCCACTCTCCCAAAAAGGTGGTGGTACCTGTCTACCCCTCTCCCCTTCCCACTCCTGAGCAGCAGCTCTGTATACTCAACCTGGAATCAACCAGATCAGTGGGATCCATGGGAGAAGAGGCAATACTGCCCCCCCAGCCTTTTGGACAGAAGTAGGGGGAAACTCACACTATGCCTCCCAATTAACCCATAGCCAATCCCGCAGCGATAGCTTGTTGACAGATTTGCTGCACACCGTTGGGCTCCACTCATAGCCATCACCCAACTGGGCTATACCCTAAATGGTTCATTCGCTGGGATGACCAGAGGTTCATGGTCATCCAGGTCTAGCCAAGGACACTGTTGCCCGGGCACCTGGCGGGTAAGATTTCATCTTCCTCTGTAGGACCTGGAGGTCCAAAAACCATTTGGCAGTATTTGCATGATACTCCCACCATAGGTGACTGCTAAGGGCTTTTTCCTTCTAATTACCTGATAAAGCTTAAATCAACCAAACCCTGATTTCCGATCTGCACAGAAAGTCAGGAAATGGTTGTTTTCCCATGGTGGAATCCTATCCTAGGTAAGACCAGATAACAGAGATAGGTCGCTCTTGTTGGATTCTCCACATATTGAAGGTACACCTGCAGAATCACCGACTGTACCTTGTGAGTATCATATCCTCGCCAGATGGTCTTTGGAGGAGACCACTGCCTCCTCTGATAAGCCTTACCACGTGAAAGGGTTAGCTTCTCTCTTACGAGTTCTTCAACCCTGACACACACATATGTGCATTGTAGCTAGGGGCTGGTATCACACCTGGCGGTGCCTAAGGGCATGCAAGGTCATATAAATCAATGTAAATTCTATTCCCATAGGCCTCCCGGTCGTCACAACTAGGTGTCCAGTCGGAGGTGTAGTGATATGCTTGTAGAAGGTTGTGAATTTAGAGACACTCCCTGGCATGGGCCATTGTTGTGTAAATTGGGAGATGTGCCCCAGAGAAGATTTAACATGGCTGCTCCCAGGTACACACCTGGATACCTGTCTGTATGATTAAAGTTCTATTCCTTACTCATTCAGTAGCATCATCTTTAATGAACCCTCAAGATTGTTACATGGTGTCAGAAGATGGGGAATGAGTTTGGAAACTAAAAAGACTTGGAGGAAAATTCCTGCATTTGCACCTGAAAACAGCAAAACATCAGGGATCGCTGAAAAAAAAGAAAGCCTTCAGCAAGTAAGTGTAAGCTCTAACAATGGATGTTTTACAGGCTCCTTCACCTCTCCAAATGTCTGGTAATGTTGCAGAAAATTGGCTAAAGTTTAAGCAGTGATTTCTGTTGTATTTGTCTGCCATTGGAGTGCAGAGCAAAGATGAAAACCAGAAATCATCTATATTTTTGCATGTTGTTGGGGAGGACGCACTAGATGTATATAATAACTTTGAATTTCAAGATGGTGAAAGCATGAATTAAAACACTATACTGACTAAGTGTGAGGAATATTGCTTGCCAAAAATGAATGTGACTTTTGAGAGGCATAGATTTTTTACATGCATGCAAAAACCAGATAATACCATACACCAATATGTTACAGAATTAAGGAAACTCAGTAAAAGCTGTAACTTTGGTGGCTTGGCAGAGTCTCTGATCAAAGATAGACTCATTTGTGGCATTACAGACAATGGATTAAGAAAGAGACTGCTCAGAGAGGGAGAGATCTCTTTGAATGAATCCCTTCAAATATGTAGGGCCACTGAAATGGTAAAAACACAAGTAAAAGAGCTGAATTCACCAGAAGGGACAGTGCATGCCCTTAGACAAACAGCATGTAGCCAGAGTGGTTCAAATCACAATGTGAAACCCACCCCTGCTATCAGGAAGACTGAGTCCCGACAGTCTTGTGGCAAGTGTGGATCACGGCATGGTCCCAAACAGTGTTTTGCCTATGGGAAACTCTGTCATAACTGTGGAAAACTTAATCATTTTGCAAACTGCTGCAGATCCCAAAGGTGCAAAAATCAAGTGCATTATGTTACTGACAGTGAGACTGAGGAGTGCTTTGTTGATGTACTGGGATCAAGCAAACCTAGTGAGAGGGACTGGATACTGCCTCTGTCAGTGAATGGAACAATCATTCCACTGAAACGGGACACAGGAGCTCAGGTTAACATTCTGTCTACACGAGATTATGAGAGACTGAGAATAAGACCCAAGCTGGGACCAACAAACATAAAAGTAACTGGGTATTCTGGAACAAATATACCTGTGCAGAGATGCTGCTTTGCTAATGTTAACCATGAGAACACCATGTACAGGCTGCCTTTCATTGTAGTGCCACAGGAGGTAACACCAATTTTGGGCCTAGCTGCCTGTGAGAAACTGAATGTGGTAAAAAGGGTGCTCTCACTACAAGATAGGGCTGTATGAGGCACTCCTTGGAGAATATCAGGACCTGTTTCAGGGATTGGGTTGCTTGCAAGGTGAACATAAAATCCGCATAAACAAGCACATCCCTCCAGTCATTCATCCATGTAGAAAGGTGCCATTTGCACTCCATGATAAACTCAAGGCTGAGCTTGAAAGGATGGAAGCAATGCAAGTAATACAAAAAATAGAGGAGCCAACAGAATGGGTGAGCTTCCTAGTTATAGTGCAAAAAAGTAATTGCCAGCTACGCATATGCGTAGATGCCAGAGACCTCAACAGAGCTATACAAAGAGAACATGTCAAACTACCAACTAGAGAAGAGATTATGGCTCAGTTTGCAAATGCTCAATACTTCAGTAAATGGGATGCATCCTCTGGATTTTGGCAGCTAAAATTAACAGAGGAAAGCTTGAAATTATGCACATTTAATACTCCTTTCGGAAGATATAGATTTTTACGCTTACCCTTTGGCATAGCTTCAACACCAGAGGTGTATCAGAAAACTGTACACATGATCTATGAACATATTAGAAGTGTGGACACCTCCATGGATGACATCATCATCTGGGGCTCTACAAAAGAGGAGCATGATCGTCGGCTTCGGCAAGTGTTAGATGCAACTAGAGCTGCAAACCTCAAACTAAATAAGGACAAATGTGTGTTAGGAGTTAGAGAACTGACTTTTATAGGGGACATTGTTTCTCATGAAGGTGTAAAACCAGATAAGCGGAAGATTTCAGCCATTGAAATGATGCCACGTCCCCAGTCAAAGAAAGATGTCCAATGGTTCCTGGGAATGGTTAACTATCTTGGAAAATTCATACCCAATCTTTCTGCCAAGGCGGCACCATTGAGACAACTCCTACAGGACAAAAATGAATGGTGCTGGGATGCTGCACAGGAGGAATCATGGAGAAGTTTAAAACAAAACTTGATACAGGAACCAGTAATGAAATTTTTTGCTCCAGAGAAGCCCATTAAAATTTCAGCAGATGCATCACAGTTGGGGTTGGGTGCCGTGATTTTATAAAAACATGAAGATTGCTGGCAACCTGTGATATGCATCCAAATCACTGACTGATGCAGAGACTAGATATGCACAGATTGAGAAGGAGCTTTTAGGAATCTTGTTTGCCTGTGAGAGATTCAATCAATATATTTATGGACAGAGAGTGGAAGTTGAAACAGATCACAAGCCCTTGATTGCATTATTTAACAAACTACTAAATGACTGTACCTTAAGGATTCAAAGAATGATCATCAAATTGCAGAAATACAATTTATTGGTGACCTACACATCAGGCAAATTTATGTTCACTGCAGATGCACTTTCCAGAGCAGTAGCACCCATGGTACCTGAGAAGACACTGGAAACAGAAGTGCAAGCTTATGTAGATATGATTGTGAGCACAAATCCCGTAACTAATAGATGACTGCAACACATAAGAGAAGAGACTGAGAAAGATGAATCGTTGGGACTCCTCAAAGAGGTGATAATTAAAGGATGGCCTGAAATAATCAGCCGTTGCCTGCAGTTCCAATAGCCTCTTATACTTAGAGAGCATGACCTGACTGTGGTAGATGGGGTGATTTTCAAAGGTGGGAAGGTTGTAATACCACAGAGCCTCCGAAAAGAAATGTTACAGAAGATTCATGAAGGTCACGTAGGAATTGAGAAGTGCAAAGAACAAGCATGAGAGGTCATGTATTGGCCACAGATCAATCACGACATTACCAATGTGGTAAAAAAATTGTTTTTCATGCTTGAAATACAGGCCATGCCAACAGGCAGAGACACCGAGACCACAACCTGTTCCACAGACACCTTATGAGAAGGTAGATGTGGATTTATTTACCTGGCATTCCAAGGATTACTTAATAGTCACTGATTATTACTCTTTATATCCAGAAATTTGCACACTGAACTGTACTAATAGTAATTCAGTGATCACTGGCATGAAAGGAATTTTCTCCAGACATGGAATTCCTGATGAGGTCTTCAGCAACAATGGGCCACAATTTTCAAGTGCAGAATTCAGGCAGTTTGCCTTAGATTGGGATTTTCATCATGAAACCTCCAGTCCCAATTATCCCCAATCAAATGGACTGGTGGAAAGGTCTATACAGACAGTAAAGAACCTGATGAAGAAGACATTTGAAAGTGGAGGTGATCTGTATATAGCATTGCTGGTCTACCGAAGCACACCCCTGGAGAATGGCTTTTCTCCAGCTCAGCTGTTAATGGGAAGAAGGATCAGATCTAATTTACCTATTACTGATAATTTGCTGCAATCTAAGAACAATGCTCACATTCAGAAGATGAAAGAAAACCAGAAGTGGAAGCAGAAATATTATTTTGATAGAAGGGCTTGTGATCTTCCATCCCTTAACCCAGGCGATAGAGTGTGCCTGAAGAATCACTCCTCTAATACCTGGGGACAAAGAGGTACTATTAAAAAACAGCTGCATCCACGGTCTTACGTGGTCCACACAGATCAAGGGGACACATTTCAACGTAATCGACGGGATCTACGACTTATTCCAGAAAGTTCCAACACCGTGGAAGTTGAGGTAGATTCTGGCATGCCTCCCCTGACTGATCCGATATCTTCAACACATGGTAATGAAACCGTCAGGGAACAAGAGAATTCAGACCTGAATGAAGGACCAGTACTGAGAAGATCTAGTCGAGTCATCAGACATCCAGAAAGACTCATAGAGACTTGCTGGATATGTAAGGGAAGTGGGTGGTAAAGACTCACTTGAGAGTGATGTGCTAGTAACCTCTCCTCTCTAGGGAGTTCAGATTCTGGGTTTATGGATTGTCCTTCTGCATGTTTTTTTAGATAGCTGTTATGTGTTGTTAGATGTTAGTGCATGTATTATTAGCTAGCTTTTATATGTATCTAACTGTTTACTTCTTTTCCTTAGGGGGGAAGATGTAGTGATATGCTTGTAGAGGGTTGTGAATTTAGAGACTCCCTAGCATGGGCCATTGTTGTGTAAACTGGGAGATGTGCCCCAGAGAAGATTTAACGTGGCTGCTCCCAGGTACACACCTAGATACCTGTCTGTATGATTAAAGTTCTATTCCTTATTCATTCAGTAGCATCATCTTTAATGAACCCTCAAGATCATTACAGGAGGCATTGCAAATTCTGCTTTTCCTCGCTCCCTGCATTCTCCAGATAGTCTTCCCGGTAGTGGAATCCTAAGGTAGAATATGATGGGACAACAGGAAGGTTCACCTCTTTGAGTCTTCATAGGAATACCAAGGCCAACAGTACTCCCTAAGACCCACCATGCTGCCTTGCAAGCGCCTTCTGGGTCTGGAATATTTCTTCTGAAACCGTAAGAAGTCTTCCGGGTCAATACACTGTAATACTGCTGGAGGTATGGCGTCACATCCTCCCTGGCTGGCTCAGGGACTACATGGCTGATATGCTATGTGGCGCTGATCACACCACCTCTGGCATTTTTTCTTTCCCCTTAATCACCTTGAAGTTTCTTCTCTTAGGTTCTTCTCACCTAATTTCGCTAGCCCCTTTTTTCCTCTGCAGGTTGATGAGTATACCAAATTCACACACCCTTTGGGCATGTGACTTATGGGTCTTTACATGGCTGGTTGGAGGGATAATGTTTTATCCCTTTCTATTGCTCTCTGCATAGGCAGTGACTGTCATGGACAGCCTGGTATCCCTCAGGCTCACAGATTTCTTCACAGGGCTTACACTGAAGTGTTCTGTAGCCAGAAGTTTAACCCTCTGGCCTTCATACTTCAAGCCATATCCCTCAGGTAGAGCAACCAAATGCGACTTCCTCCATGTTAGTTACGTTGCGCTGATACATTTTCTGGTGTAAGGTGATTTTAGTCCATCTGGCCTACGCATGTTAATTGGCTTGGGTGGATTGGACGTACTCCCTGCCTGGGGCTGGCCCTACATTTGAAGGCTTCATTGCCAGGTCAAGAGTTCTAGTTGGTCTCTTAGTCCCTGTAAGGACCTTGCTCGCTGGGCCTATACCCTTCTGGGGTTATGCTGTGCTGAAGGCAGAAGAGCCAACTCCACCCGCCGTCCATCAGCGCGGCTAGTAGTCACCTATTACTGAATGCATCCGAGCAGCACTTGAAGAAGAACGGTGGGTTACTTACCAGTAACCGTCCTTCTTTGAGATGGGCTGCTCAGATCCATTCAAGTCCCTCCCCTCCATCCCCGCATCTAGAGTTGGTGACTCCTAGGAACTGGGGAGGGGTCAGGAGGCAGCCGTATATATAGTCACTGGGTGGCGTGGGGAGCAGTGGCCACTTGCCCTCTCCTGACAGGCTAGGAAAAAAGTTTTTCCGACCAATCCAGCACTCCGGCATGGAGACACCTATTACTGAATGGATCCGAGCAGCCCATCTCGAAGAAGGATGGTTACTGGTAAGTAACCAACCATTCTTCAAGATGGGCTGCTTGCATACATTCAGTATTAGTTGTCTATGTGTTGCAGCGCACGATTGGTTGGAAGCTTTTTGCCCTAGCCTATCAGAGCAGGGTTGGTGGCCAACACCCCCTCTGGCCACTCCTGTGGCTCTGTATATGTCTCCAACCCTGACCCTCCCTAGTCCCCTTTAAGTCGCTAACGCCAGATAATGGGGACAGTGTGTGGGGGAGGTCCTGAATGTATGCGACCAGCATATCTCGAAGAAGGAAGGTTACTGGTAAGTAACCCACCATTCTTCTTCGAGCACTGCTTGGCTACATTCAGTATTAGGTGGCTACTAGCCGTATCATGGACAGTGGGTGGAGTTGGAGTTTTCTGCCTTCAGCATGGCTATCCCCTTAAGGCAAACTCCAAAACTGGGAGGGAGCCTGAAAGTAAGCATTTTGCCTATGTGGAGGGCAGAGGCGGCCTTAGGGAATTGGGGGCCCTAGGCAAAGGCCCTTTATGGGGCCCCCTATAGGCTCCCAATGTCACCCTCACCAGGGCTCTGGGCCCCCACTGCTGCCCTAGCTGCTCCCCCCACGGTCCCAACTCCCATGGGGGGGGGGTCTGGGGGGCCATGAACTGCCAGGTCCAAATGCTTTGCCGCCCACCTGCCAGACCAGCCTCTCTCCAGCAGGGGTGGAGCAGTGCTCCCTGCCTACTCCCAGCCAGCCGCACGTCCCCAGGGGAAGGGAGGAGAGCAGCCAGCGCAGTGCTGCGGCTTGTCAGGAGTGGGGCCCCCTGGAGTGGTGTGCTCCAAAGATTTCAGGCCGCTTTGCCCCCTGGCTACCCCAGGCCTGGATGTGGCCAGAACTCTTCAGAGCAGGCCGCTCCAGGAGGTCCCATTCCCAGCAAGCCGCAGCACTGCGCTGGCCACTCTCCTCCCTCCCCCTGGGGACATGCGGCCAGCTGGGAGTAGGCATGGAGCGCTGCTCTGCCTCTAGTGGAGAGAGGCTGGTCTGGCAGGTGGTTGGCAAAGCTTTTGGCCCTGGTTGTCTGCCACCCTCTGCTTACCTGCCGCCCTCCGCTTCCCCACTGCCCTGCCAGCGCAAGGCTAAGTGAAGCAGATGGCTGCTATGGGGCCCCCTTACAGCTTGGGGCCCTAGGCCACCTCCTGCTTCGCTTACCCCAAAAGCCGCCTCTGGTGGAGGGGATATCTTATAACTCTTCAGAGTCCTGGGACAACATGGAGCAAGGAGGCCAAAGAGAAGCTGTGTGTCACCATGAGTTAAGCTGGGAAGTGCAGTGTTGGCTATGCCAAGCCTAGAAAGTCCCCAGCCCTGGGATTTGAGAGAGAGAATTTGATGAGCTGGAGGCTTCTTTCCCCTAAGTGAAAACACCACTCCTCTTACTTGCTCTACAACAGGGGTCTCAAACACGTGACCCATGGGCTGCATGCAGCCCCTAAAGGTATTTCCTGTGGCCCCCAATGATGTTATTGTTGCTGATGTTTGCAATATTGTTGTATGAAAAGGTTTCAGTGGTGCGGCACTTGGGCTAACGTACTAATCCTCATACAGCCCTTTACTAGTCCTCATGCGGCCCTCGTGGTGATTTGAGTTTGAGACCCTTGCTCTACAAGCACTTCCCAGGGAAAACACTGCAGGGAAGTGAGTCATCTCTTCTGAACGTTGGCATGGATACTGCCCAAGTTAACCCATGTACACTGGGGAAAAAGGTAGAGTGGCCTATAATAACTGGGCCCTACCCACTGCTTTAGAGGAGCCTGTAGCTAATATGTAATGAATGAACTGTCAGGGGACAGGGGGCTTCTGCCAGTGAGAGTTGGGAGAGAGAGAAGTCTGCCACCTGCATAGGAACAGGGATGTAAATTCTTGAACCTACCAAAACTTCAGGCCTTCAATCTCAAACTATAGCAGCAGAATTGCAGATAATGGGAAGTTGCAAAGATGGGCCATTTATTGCAAGTTGAGAGACTGACTTGCACCTCTACGGAGAAGGTTGGGTAGACGTCTACCCTACCCATCTTGGGGAGAGATGGGGGGGTTAGCACCATGACCTCTGCATGTTGCTACGCCAGGTGGGAAAAAACCCCAGTGAATGGATCTAGTGGGGTAGTCCTGATGGAAGAGGGTTCACCTCAGGGTGGTAATGGGGTAACCTCGGAGACCCAGGGCTTTATGAGCATCAGTCTGGAACTCTTAGACAAGGATGCTTTCCCAGTCCCACTTGTAGGTTGAGATAGTCATGGACTGCATTGCCCCATTGTGTTAAGGGGAGGGTGAGGGTGGGAAATTTGAGACCTCTAAGGGTACTTCCCTAAGGATCCCTGTAAGTAAGCATATGGTTGATCCCTCCTTTAGGGTAGAGGTGGTTCCAGAGTATCAAAGAGGAATCACCAGAAAAAGAACCCCAAGAAAACTGAGAAAGGGAAGGGTGTGTGCGTGGGAGAAATCTTTCACCTCTATGTCCCCCCTCCTCCAGTGGGAGGCTACAAGTGGATCCCAGGATACTGGGATCCTGCTTTAAGGTAGCAAGGATGAAGGCCCCAAGAATAGGGAAGAAATACAGCAAACGGTTTGAGGTTGGCCTTTGACTGCACCAAAATCCCCTTGCCTCATATAGGAGGGGAAGCTTGAGTATGCTGGGAAGTGACCGGCCCCCTTAGGTCTCTGTGTGAACACATGGGGCTTGAGGTTCACAAATGCCTCTATAGGTTAAGATATTGTAAGCTGATCTATGGTACTAAACTCTATAAGCTGAAAGCTGACATATAGTGCTGAACCCTGTAAGCTGTAGCATGAAATCATTTCCTTTAGATAAAAACATCATGTTGTTTACCAGACTGGCACTAACGAAACCCCCCTTACTTCCCTTTTTCTGTGAACTCCCATAACTTCCCGTCTCCCTAAAAATCCGTTACCTCCCCACTCCCCTTAATTTCTTTTAGCCAATTATGTACCATTTCTTTGTCTGTAACCTTATATGGCTTATTACATATAACTAGATATAAAAGGCTAAACCCTTGCTGTAATCGGGGTCTCTCTGTCTTTATTCAGGGGACCCATTTGTGATCAAAAATGCAATAAAGCAAATACCTTTTCACCCTTGGTGTGGTTATTGGCTCTGACAGCACCAAGACAATCCTGGTACCTGAATTCTGGTAACAATATGAAGTGGTCCAGGGTTGAAAGGGATAAAACTGGAGGACATAAGTCAACGTACTATGTCCGGGGCAGGTCTGGTCATGAAGTGTACGGGGGTATCCCTGGAAGTTTCCTAGGCATGGGTAGACAACTTTCCCATTGGCCGCTCACCCCAATTGGAGGAAAAGAAAAGGGATCCAGGATCTCCCTATAATAAGAAGCTTTGAGAGAAGGTAAAACCTCTATCCCACCTTAACTGATACACAAAGGTTGATATTGCCCCTCTAGGCTTTCGGAGGGCAGAATGGAGGAGGGGAACCATTGAGGGACCACTTCCACATGTGAGATGGGAGAGGAAGGGGTATAGATCACGAGTATTTGGGGAAGCCATCCCCCCCTCAGTTCGAATGCACTTACCCAGAAAAAGATGGGATAGCGAGCAGAACAGAAAGAGGTCTGCTCATGGCCAAACTAGATGGCAGGGGTGCTTTTCCGTTTCTAGTTGAGGGGAGGACTCCCCCTATCATGCACCCATGGGTGTCCCCTGGGAAGAGGGAGACAGGGGACCTGGATAGACAGAAGAACTTGGATGATCCCAGTGTTTAGCCTTTGACTGAAACCAAGGGAATAAATCCCTACCGGAGGGTAGAGGTAGTGGGATGGGCTAATCTGGAGGGTATAACATAAGAAAGTGAAGTGCCACAAAGGTATCTCTACTTTTGCAAATCATAGGGATAAAGAAAACACTCCCCCCCCCCAGTGCTGTCACAGGGAGGCCTCACCGAAAGGAAGTGGGTGAGGGAATTCCCTAAGTGGAAAATGAGAAGACACTGGGGTGCCCACTGATCGGTGACTTAATCCAGTCCTTGTTTCCTGCTAACCTGAGGAGATTATGGGACAGAAGAGGGGAGGAGGGTATGTAAATCACGTGTCCCACCAAGAGAAACAACATTCAGTGCTCCCCTAAAAACATGGTAGAAGGTGGTCCAGTGGATCTGTGAGGGTGATTTGGGGCTATCCAGGTTATGCTTGCAAGAGTACTTTCTCACGATAGTGGGAGCAATATTTAAATAAGGGGCTTGAGAGTCCCATCACAGGGCTATAGGGCAATATGAGGGGCCCATTGCTTGTGTATTTGAGCTCTGCTGGGTTGACCCATGGATCAGGAGGGTGAACTGCGACTTTCTAGTAGGGCCTCTGTTCTTAACCTGGCCTTCTTAATTATTGCTAACCTGTGTGCTGGTGAGCATTGGGGTCTGAATAAAGCCCAGGGAGTAGAGCAGTGATGTATCATGAGCGGCCAGAGTAGTCTGCAGGTGTTCAGCTGTGATAATGTCATGAAAAATGGGGCCCCAACTCATAGAGACATGGGGATCTAGGGTTGGTTAGCCAGCTTTTGCATGGGGAGGGGGATATGAGGAAAAACAAAGTATTTTTCCCCTCTTCCTGGGATGTGGAGCCCTCTGCTAAGTTCTGAGAGATCTCTACAGGAAAAGGAAGATGGCAGTGAGAGGATTGTGACTTATACCCGGGGCGGTTATCATCAGTAGGCCCGGTAATCTAAGGAGGAGAGCTGTGTGGGAGCAAGAGTTCCAGATCCTGAAGGGCTGATCTTGTTCCTCCCCTGGTTGAGAGGGTTGATGTTCCCTGTGATGTTGAAGGCTAGGAGGATGACTAAGTGTTTGGGAAGGAAGCAAGCCCAAAGATCAGAGAGCCGATCTTGGGTCCCTAGTGCCACTTAACAGGAGGTCTGTGTCCTCTGCAAATAAGGACCGTTCCTCAAAGGTCAGGTCCTGGGTGGCTTGTTGGGTATTTTGAGGCAGGCCTGCCTCCTGAAGCCAAACCGTGTGCCTCAATATGATAGCCGAGGCTATCCCTTGGCTAGCCGTGTCTGAGGTATACCATGCGGCTAGGAGGGAGTCCTGGGATGCCAGCGAGCCTTCCTCTAGGAAGCACTCAAAATCTTCCCTATGCTACTGGGGAAGTAGGTCTCTGAATCTTTTGAGAGTCCCATATATCTAAGGTGTATCTAGCCACCACCACTTGGTGGTTAGCTATATGGAGCTGGAAGGCCGAGGTTGAGTACACTTTCCGGCCTAGAACTTCCAGCTGGCTAGCCCCTCTGGACCTTGGCATGGGATCTGGGGTGGGGGGTTGCATTCCACACGCAAGGGCAGCTTTGGTCACCCCAGGACTTGGACTGAGGTGGCAGATGAGGAAGGGAAAATTCTCCGGTGGGACCTGGTATTTGTGTGCTGCTATGTCCGACGCTGGGGAAATAGAGGCAGGACATTGCCAGTAACTAGGGTGCAGTGGCACTGCTATAGCATCCAGTGGCGATGATAAGCTGGGATTGAATAGAGGATCTCGGTCCCCCAATGGGTTCAACCTCTAAGCCTGTGTGGCCAGATACCCAGTGCAGAAGGTCAAAGTGCGCTGTGGTGTCCTCCCTATAAGGCCCTCACTTGGGGTTCAACTCCCTATCCAGGTTAGCAGGTGTGGGCTCTTCAGTACTGCAGAAAACCCTCTGTGATGGGACTTCTCTCAGCACCAACCATTCACGGGGATGATACTGATAGGCACTTGGTGCCAGCGACCTTCTGTCTCATCTGCTACTTCTGGAAGGAGAAATCTCCTCCAGGCTCAGGGAGCAGGAGCTTTCTTGCGGCACAGGTAGTTCAGCGCTGGGCCGAGTAGATGGCAGTGGCAATGTAGGAGTGCTGTTGTGCCAGGGAGAAGTGTAGTGTGATCTGTGGTGCTTTAGAGTCCAGCCTGGGGTGGTACCACCTGGCATCCTTAGAGGAGCTTCCCATTGTGGTGCCGGGGAGCTCAGCACCATACTAGGTGCTGGGGAGAGGTGCCGTTTGGTAGGAGTCCACTTCCCCAAAAGAAAAACAGGTTCTCCTCTTTGCTTAGGGGGCTTTGGAGGGGTTGGCATAGGCAAAAGAAATAGATACTTTGTCGCCTTGAAAGCCTCCGGGGTGGTTGGGACCTACACCATATCACATCCCCAGTGCCAGGAAGGGTCCAGCCAGGGAGAGCCGGATTGGCAGGAGAGCTTCAGCACCGATGTCAGTGCCGACTGTGTCTTCTGCTCCCACGGGGAGTGGCGCTGAGGGGGCTCTGGTGCCTACCTGGCACATGGTGCCACTGCCAAAGGCAACCCCAGTTCTTCAGGGACAGGCTGCCGTGGTTGCTCTAAGGCCAATGCATGATTCCTTTGCTCCCTGTCTTTCAGTGTCCCCAGCTTGAATGACTGACAGATGGACCAGTTGGTGGCCTGGTGGGACTCACCCAGGCACTGAAGGCACTCCTCCTGGAGATCATCCTACGGGAAGGCCTTGCCACAAGAAACACAGGGTGTGAAGCCTGGCATCTTTTGCAGCTGTTGGGAGCAATCTTCCGGCTCTGAACTCACATGTTCCATAGAAGCACTGGTTCTTGGTGGAACAATAGCCACGAACAAGTCCTCCAATCTAAGTGGGTGGCTCATATAAGGAAGAAATGACAGGCACTTGTGTTTGCAAGGAAAAGGCCGTTCCAAAACCATCGCTGAGGGCAGAAAAAGGAACTGGAGAGGATCAGGGTTGGGGGCCGCATATATAGCCACAGAAGTGGCCAGAGGAGGCATTGGCTGCTGACCCTGCTTTGACAGGCTAGCGCAAAAAGCTTCCGACCAATTGTACACTGCGGCACGTAGACACCTAAAACTCAGTGTAGCCAAGCAGGGCTCAAAGAAGAAAGACTTCTCCAATCCTTTCACTTTACTGACTGACTGAGCTTGATGACAGAGCAAGAAAGGTGCTGCTCACCACTGAATTCATGTGGCTTCCAAGATGGGTGACCAGCCCCCAGTAGGACACCCCCCCCCCCTTGCTCTGCATCGCTCTCTCCTTGGGCCCTAAGTGAGCTAGCCTGGGAGGAAAGAGCTGCCTTGCTTGCCCTGGGAAAAGAACCCAGGAATCCTGGTTTCCAGCTCCACCTACTCCTTTGCTCTAATCACTAGACCCCACTCCCCTCCTAGAGCTGAGGATAGAGTCAAGGGGTCCTGGCTCCCAACTCCATTCCCAACAGAGAGAGCCCACCTTCGTCCCCTAACTGAGAATCTGGAGGGCACATGCATTCCTTCTGCAGTCAGAAGTGACTCACAGCCTGCATGAAGTTTGGGAGGGGTTCATTGGTTCTCATGATCACAGAGTACGGAAAGTTACTTACCTGTAAACATTCTCTTTTGAGATAGGCTGCTCAAATACATTCTGAATTGGTGTGTACATGCCACAGTGCATGGGTGCCCAGAAGTTTTTTGCCCTAGCCTGTCCAGGTAGGGTCAGAGGTCAATGCCCCCTCGAGTTTGCACACCTACATGGTATATAGGTGGCCCTGACCTTGACCCCCTTCAGTCCTTTCTTTCTGCTAACTCTGAAAAGTGGGGATGGAGAGAGGGTGTGGAATGTGTGTAAGCAGCCCACCTCGAAGAAGGATGTTTACAGGTAAGTAAACTTCCATTCTTCTTCAAGCACTGCTCACATCCATTCTGAATAAGGTGATTACAAGTCATATCTCTGGTGGTGGGCGGAGTTAAGGCTTTTCCTCTCAAAGGACAGCTCTGCCCAGGGCTGCATCATCTCTTGCCTGCTGGACAATTGCATAAGGTGTTGCAAAGGTATGAAATGCAGACCGGGTAGCCACTCTGAAGATTTTCTGTATTGGGACCTAGGTATGAAATGCTGTGGAGGATGCTTGCACTCTGGTTGAGTGTGCCCTGATTCTCCCTCAGAGGGGAATGTTTGCTTTCTGGTAACAGTCCTTAATCCAGTCTGTAATCCATGACAAAATGCATTGAGTCATTACTGTTGGACCTCTCATGCGTGCCACAACTGTGACAAAGAGCTGTGTCATTCTGCGAAGTGGTTTGGTTCTCTTGAGGCAGATTTCAAGAGCCCTCTTAACGTCTAGAGTGTGTCATCTCCTTTGGTTCCCTGTGACCTGTGGGTCCGGGAGGAAGACTGATAGACAAATGCCCTTATCCACATGGAAAGGGTACACCACTTTAGGCAGGAAGGCTGGGTGTGAGCGAAGTTGTACCTTATCCGGATGGAACAGCGCATATGGGGGTTCTGAGGAGAGTGCTCTCAGCTTGAAGACCTGCTTGGCGAGGAAGAACACCTTGCAAGAAAGCACCAGTAAGGAGCAGGAGCTGCAAGGTTCATATGGTGGTTTTGTGATTTCCTCTAGAACCAGATTGAAGTCCCTGGGCAACAGGTTCGCAACCCTGAGGGTATAGCCTCTCCATTCCCTTCAGGAGTTCGAGGTTATGGGATAAGAGAAAGGAGCTGTCCTATCGATGGTACTCTGCAGCGCCAAAATTGCTGTCAACTGCACCTTGGGAGAGGGGAGTGTGAGGCCCTTTTCCTTCAGGCTTAGGAGGTAGTCTAGTATTAGTTTGATTGGGGTGGACTTGGGATCTGCCCCCTTTTCCCAGGCCCAGAGGGAGAAGCATTTCCGTTTGGTGCAGTAGGTGGCTCTTGTGGAAGCTTTCCTGCTCTCAATCAGAACCTTTCACACTTTTTCTGAGCACAGCCTCTGATTGGTGTTTACCCATGCTGTCAGGTGTAGAACCTCCAGATCTGGGTGGCGAAAGCGGCTGGACTCCTCTGTCAGGTGGTCCTCCCTGGCTGGAACATCACAGGAGGGGCTATAGAAAGATCTAACAGAGTAGACTACCATGGTTGGTGCAGCCACAGTTGCAGGGGCCTCATGGTGGTGGTCGTCAGGGCACACCACAGCTCTAAGATGATGGTAGACATGGACTTGAACTTCTATAGGGGAAGCGAGGCCTTTGCCTTTATTGAGTTTAGCTCAGCCCCTATACAGTCTATTTTCCTTGAGGGGAAGAGCTTTGATTTCTCTAGGCTTAGTAGGAGGCCCAGTTTGCTGCACAAGTTCTGGGTTACTTGCATGCTGTGGTGGCCCCAGTGTTTGGACCTTCCTCTTAATAGCCAGTCATCACGTAAAGGTATTTTTTGACCCCCTGTTTCCTCAGGTGGGCAGCTACTCAGAGGCATTGCTGGTGTCGTTTCTGGCACAGCCCTCAGGCAAGAGGTTAAAACCTCTGCCTCTGGTTGGATGGGTGAGAGTTATTTCCCTGGTGGGTTATCTGTGCGTTCCCCTGTGACCTGGAGCCCCCTGCTGCCTCTACTCTTGTCCTTATCCCCACTCCCAAAGGGCCATTGGGAAGGTTGAAAGACTGGTGATGGGAGCCCTGGTGTTGCTGTTGTTGTTGGGGGTGCTGCTGGTGGAAGATGCGACTGGCAGTTTGCAGGGTATACATGCCCAGTGATCTCAGCGTGGCATGAAAGTTCTTCATGCCATGCAATCTGGCATCCTTTGACTCTGCAAACAGCAGTGGACTTTCAAAGGGGAGGTCTTGGATGGACTGCTGCATGGGTGCAGTGCTGCAAGGGGAGGACTTGGATAGACTGCTGCAAGAAGCAAAACACAAGCCTTGGACTTCAGAAAAGGAACTGATGGGCAGAATTCCCTGGGAGCAGGGTTGTAACTACAGCAGAGCCAATGAGGCATTGCCCTAGGCATGCCGGAGTGGTTTAATACAGTCACTCTATTAAAGGGCACATTTCATGGCACTGGCCCCAAGCGCTGCTAACAGCAAGGAGTGCTTTCTAATCAGAATGCGCCTTGGGTGCTGGATCGCTGTGTTATGGCCCTGTGTGGAAGGCTGATCTGACGAGGAAAGGCACCCAAGAGAGCTGGCTGTATTTTAAAGAAACCCTACTAAGAGCACAGGAAAATACCATACCAATGTGCAAAAAGAACGGCAAATGTGGAAAGCGCCCAGCATGGCTTAGCAGAGAACTCTGTGATGAGCTGAAACATAAAAAGGAAGCTTACAAGAAGTGGAAGCTTAGACAGATGTCTGGGGAGGCATAAAAAGAGATTCTTTGGGCCTGCAGGGATAAAATCAGGAAGGCCAAAGGGCAATTGGAGTTGAAACTAGCAAGGGATGTGAAAGATAACAGGAAGGGGTTCCACAAATATGGTGCAGGTCCCTTACTGAATGAGGACAAACCTTTGAAATAAGGTGTTTCAAAATAAAAAGTAACAGTTTGTTAATTCGAATTAAGGAAAAAAGCAGGAATCGAAATAGCATGTTCAGACAACAGTTATTTTGAAACGAGTTACCGTTGTTTTGAAACAACATGTTCAGACGGCATTGTTTCGAAACAATCATTTCAAAACAACGTTGTTTCATCCCCACATGGGGTTTAAGTTGTTTCGAAACAAAGGTGCATAGTGTGAACATGGCCTTTCTTATTTCAAAACAACCTCTGTTGTTTCAAAATAAGACTGCTGTGTGAACACACCCATGAGGTTCAATACGGACGAGTGCAAAGTCCTGCACTTAGGAAGGAAAAACCCCATGCACTGCTACAGGCCAGGGACTGATCAGCTAAGCAGCAGTACTGTAGAAAAGGACCTTGGGGTATGGTGGATAGGAAGCTGGATAAGAATCAACAGTGTGCTGTTGTAGCCAAAATGGCTAATAGCATATTGGGCTGTATCAGTAGGAGTGCTGCCAGCAGATTGAGGGATGTGATTATTCCCTTCTATTCAGCACTGGTGAGGCCACATCTGGGATACTGTGTCAAGTTTTGGGCTCCCCACTACAAAAAGGATGTGAACAAATTAGATAGAGTCCAGTGGAGGACAATGAAAATGATTAGGGGGCTGGGGCACATGACTTACGAGGAGAGACTGAAGGAATTAGGCTTATTTAGACTGCAGAAGAGAAGAAGACTGAGTGGAGATTTGATAGCAACCTTCAACTACTTGAAGGGGTGTTCCAGAGAGGAGGGAACTAGGCTTTTTTCAGTAGTAACAGAGGATAGAACAAGGAGCAATGATTTCAAGTTACAGCTGGGTAGGTTGAGGTTGGTTATTAGGAAAAACTTTGTCACTAGGAGGGTGGTAAGCATTGGAATGGGGTACCTAGAAAGATGGTGGAATCTCCATCTTTGGAGCTATTTAAGGTCTAGTTAGACAATACACTGGCTGGGATGATTTATTGAGAGTGGTCCTGCTTTAGCAGGGGGTTGGACTAGATGACCTCATGAGGTCCCTTCCAACCCTATGATTCTGTGATTCTATGATTCGAAGATTTGTGATGACTGTCCAGAGACCTTCAGCTAGGTGGCCCTAAGCATGGCAACCAAGGAAGCCACCCCTCGGCTTGCCGTACCCATGGCATCCCATGCTGTCAGGAGCGTGTCCCATGTCACCAGCGGACCGTCTTCCACCAGGGTGTTGTAGTCTTGGGCGTGGTTGAGGGGAATCCAAAGGTTGAACACATACCTGGTGGTTCACAATATGCAGCTGTAGGGCTGTATTGGCATACATCTTTCTGCCAAAGAGGTCAAGCTTCTTGGTGTGATGAAGCAAGAAAGCCTCTTCGACTACTTCAGGATATCAGGGGCGATGCCCAAATGCTCTTCTTTTCTGCTCCTGTACTTTGGTGATGGGACATGGGGGTGTTTTAACTATAAGAACCAGTAGTGGGGGAAGGGGCTTTAGACAGACCTTACCTGGACCCACTGTGGGTGACACAGGTTGTGGCTGGTTTAGACCAGGGGCAGGTCGAGTGGCTGGGGAGGAGAACAAAGGGCTAAGAGAGGAGGAGGAGAGTAAAGAAACAGGGGTCTGAGAGGCAGTATCTCTGGCGGCTCATCCTGGGATTTACTGCTATACCTCCTGGTTAATCTGAAAATCAACTGTCCTAGCTGCTGTGCAAACTGGATTGCTAATAAACTCACTGGCTGAGTGTCACTTCTAACTGGGATGGCCAGGGCCCTCCTGGAGGGAAGACCCCCTAAGGGGAGACCAGACAGAGCAAGGATTGGACTCTCTGAGCCTGAATTTGGGAGCTGGCTGCACGGTAGCATGGAGATCTGGTGGAACAGGATAAGGCTCCACTATAGCAGAGTCCTGACTGGCTGTGAACAGAGGGGATACAAGAGTGCTTTTCTGGGTTACTCCATGACACTTGGCCTCCTTGTTCTTTGGTGTGGAAGCTGGCTAGCCTTGTCACTCTCACCGGCTTACCGTGTCAACAACCAGGGACCCTGGGGTTGGGTGGTTAAACAGGAAGCTGAATTTGTCTGCAGGGACATGGTACTTCCTCTCTGTACCTTTGAGTACTGATGGGACTGAAGATGGAGTTTGCCACTTAGCCCGGGCAATCTTGAGGATGCCTTCATGCAACAGGACTGCCACCCTGACTCGAGGAGCTGCGTCACCCACATTGAAGAGTGGGTCAAATTCCTGTCTGCCCACCTCGATTTGCAGGTTGAGATTTGTGGCTATATACCTTAACAGCTCTTGATGGGCGTGAGGGCCTTCCCTAAATGACAGGGATCTCTGATAGGCAGATTTGTCAGGGGGCAACAACGACATGACACATGCAGAGCTTAGGTGGGAACTGGATTTGCCTGGCCCCTGGTCTGAATCCTCAGCCAATGCTGCTGTCAGCCTGAATCCCCTGGGTAAAGTGGGTCTCGAGGAGCCTGAGGACTCCCTAGTGCCCCAGTCAGTCCATTGAGCTGAACAATCTTTAAAGGCTCTCAGTGCTGAGTCCCTGCCGAGGATCTTCAGCCCCAAGACCTGTGAAGCTTGATGTCCCTGTGCTGAGAGGGCCTTGGTGAACAGCCCCTTTTTCAGGATGGCACTGGTGAAGTGTTGTGTGACGTGGATGGTGCTGGTCAGTCGGTGCTGAGCCCCAAGCCTGAGAGTCTCTGCACCAGGAGGGTGTCGGAGAGCAGTTTCTCCTGCACTTACACACCAGCTTGGGGGTAATCACAGGGGTGTCGCTGGCACTGGGCACATGGGGCACATGCCCCGAATCCCGGCACCAGTGCCCTGGGTCTGGCAGAGACCCGCTTCTCTTGGTCTCCGGTTAGATAGGGCCGAAGACCTGGGACCCAGCTGCCCATGGGTGCAGCAGCCCCATCCCCAGCTGGGGATCCAGAGCTCAGCTGCCCGTGTCCACGGAGACCGGCCCTGTCCCTGTCCCCAGGCAGGAGATCCAGGGTTTGGCTACCCATAGCCACGTCAGCCCTGTCCCTGGCAGGGATCCAGGGCCTGGCTGCCCACAGCCACAACAGCCCTGTTCCCGGCAGGGGATCTGGGGCCCAGCTGCCTGTGGCCATGGAAGGCCACTCCTGGTCCCATCCCCAGCCAGGGATCTGGGGCCCAGCCACCGCAGCCGTGGCAGCCCCATCCCTGGCCGGGGATCTGGGGCTCAGCTGCCCGTGGCCATGGAGACCATTCCTGGCCCCATCCCTGGCTGGGGATCCCGGCTGGGGACGCGGCCTCTTGACCGGGGCGTGGCCTGGGCCAGTGCCCCGGGTCTTTCCCTGGGGCAGCGACACTCCTGGGTAATCGGTGCCAATGACTTGTTGTGTCTTAGCCAAGCATCACAGTCCTCTGACAAGACAGACTTGGGCCTAGTGCGTTGGGGTTCATGTGACCTCACTGAGGAACGATGACGTTGAGGTGTCTCCAGGGAGAAACGGAAATGATCCCCATCCTCACTGAACTCAGACTCTGAGGGGAGGGTGGTTGAGGCCCTCTTCGGAGGAGTAGCGCATGGAGAGTCCCCTGAGCAAAGGGAAGGGGACTGTTGCATCTGCTGTGCCAGTGGCCTGTACTAATCACCTGTGGTGAGGCATTCCAGAGAGCTTGGAGTTGGCTCCCAGGGCCCTGATGTAGTATCCCAGTGGTCTCCTGGTCAGGCCACTTCTGCCTGTGCCAGTGGTGTGGGCCCTTGCTCTGAGCCTGACCAGACCTTGAAGAGGAGGGCTGGTTTTCCCCTGGACACCGCCGGCCTTGGAGGGGTGGGGGTAGGCAGTTGAAGTACAGCCTTGGCAGCTTCGAAGGTCTCTGGTGTTGAAGGGACAAGGAGGGACTCCAGCCTCTGTGCTGCTGAGGGGCCTGGTGCTGGTGATCCCAACCTGAGCCGATGGCACGGCTTCCCCTTGGTTTGGGGCCCAGAGGAGGAATCTGAACCTGAGTGGAGTTTCCTTGGCTTCCTGGAGGGGGAACAGTGCTGGGGGCGAGCAAGTGCTGGGTGGGCCCTCAGCACCAAGGCTTCATGTGCAAAGCAGACATCATTGGCACCAACGTGGGATGCAGGGCCTCTTTAAGTGCCATGGAGCGAAGGTGGTGTTCCTGCTTTTCTGGGTCCTAGGTTTGAAGGGTTGACATATCTGGCACTCGTCGGTTCTGTGGGACTCCCTTAGGCTCTGCAGGCACCTATCGTGGGGGGTCGCTAAACAGGAAGACCTTGTTGCAGCTTGTGCAGGGCTCGAATCCCGGCATGTCTGGGTCAGTGCTGGCAGAGCCATTCCTAGGGGGTGCAGGCCCCCAGGCAAATTCCCCTCTGCAGGGCCCTGATTCACAATGCCCCCACACACTGGGGGGTGGGGCCAGTTGTCCCATGACAGGGCCTGGGGGAGCTGGCCAAAAGGGCGGCCCAGTTCAGCACTGCCAGTCTGGACACCCCTCTTCCCCACACGCGCGCTGCTCTCAGCTCTGTGCCGGAGCAACGGGGAAGGGGTGGGAGGCCAGGGCGGGGGGTAGCAATACCAGCTCCACACTTCCTCCTGCCCCTTCACCGCTGCTCTGGCACAGAGCTGAGAGCAGCGTGAGTCGTGGGGACGGGGGGTGGATGGCCAGACCGGCAGTGCTGAACTGGGCCCTCCTTTTGGCCAGCTCACCTGGTCCCTGGGATGGGGGGGGACAGCGGAGCGGGCCCCGCAGGCGCCCCCAAAGCGTGGGGCCCTGGGTGTCTGTCCTGGTTGCCCTACCTTAGGGCTGGCTCTTGGTGCTGACACATGTGGGGACCTTGTACAATGAAAATGCCAAGTCGTCAGACTGTCTGGAACCCAGAGGGAAGATGTCAATGAAGAGGTTTTCCCAGGTGAGCATCCACAAAGCTGGGTAGAAAAGTCTAAGGAGAGATGCTTGCTGAAAACTAGAGCAGGCAGCTCCAGGACTGTCGCTGAGGGTGGAAAGAAGGAGCTGAAGGGCAGAGTCGTCCTTAAGGAAGGGCAAAAGGGGCAACCGCCCTAGGCCTCGCACCTTGGGGGGGCCTGTGTTTTTGGGGGTCCCACACAACTGGCAGGAGTAAGGGAGCAGGGACGTTCTTTAAGCTGAGGAGCTAGCCTGCCCAGGGAGCAGCTCCGGCTGGTCAGGGTAGTGGGAAAGGAATTGGGACAGGCAGCATTTGTTTACAGTAACTCTTGACTTGAGTAGCCACCTTCCCACAACTGCTCCCTGAGGGGAAGAGAAAGGGCAAGTGTTGAGATAACACTTATGGAGCCAGCCTCAGTCAAGCAAACGGAGACAAAGTCAGGAGAATGTCACATCCCCAACCTTTACAAAACAGGAACTTCTCTTTGAATTTACATCAGCATCTCTAGAAAGCATTTGAGCTATTATGGACTTTTTTTCCTCCTACACTTATCAGTCTTCAGGGATGTCTTTCTGAGCAAACTTCTCTGTGCAGATAATGATCTATTATACCTGAGAGAGAAGACCCCAGCTCTAGCGTTTATATGGAAATACTGGGGTTTTAGGGTTAATGGCCATCAATCAACACATTAAAGAAGTTTTTTGTCCTCCCTTCTGCACTGTAAGTATGCCCCATTGTCATTGATTGCAGTCAGACCACCAGTTCCAAAGCATGGCAAAGAGGAAAGCAGCTGTGGCTGTGTGGGTCTGGTTTAGTGAAACAAACAAGGAATCCCTGATGTAAAATAAACAAGGAGTCTTGTGGCACTTTTACAAGCTAACAAATAAATAAATTTTTAAAATCTTTAAAAGCGCCACAAGACCTCTTGTTTGTTTTACATCAGGGTATCTGAGAGGATGCCAAAGGTCCCTTGTTTCTTCCTCTCATCCTCAAACAGTACCTGAGTTTCATTACTTAGATCACCTGCAAGGCAATGAGGAATGTATGGATACATATATTAAAATAAGACAGGAAAGGAGAGAGTCAGGCAGCATAAAGGAAATAACATGCATTAGACAATTGGAATCCAGTGCTTTAAGGTAAGAGAGGACCTGGATTTATTTCTTGATAGCATCCAAAAATAGCATCTCTCTCTCTGAATTTTCAAATTAACAAAACCTTGATCTAAGAAGAATTATTAAACTTGTAAAATTGTGTACCCATCTTGAACAGAAAACCAGAACCACAAAGCAGAGTACCTCCAGATGCTCCTGTCCACTTGGCTGTGAGGTTGATGAAACATCACCATGACACATGCAGTATTGCCTACCCTAAACATCAAAAATAGTCACAAGTCTGGCTTAAATATATCATTAAAACTCACTTAAAACTAAAGAGATATTTAAAGAAATAATAAATGAGGGGGAGCTATTTTCTTTGACTTCTGGGTTTTGAGCCTTTAGGATAAAGTCAGGTCATGTTTTTCTGCTTCTCTCTGTAACTTTTTAGCCTGAAGGCTAGACATTTATGACTTTATTAAAGAAAAATTATGACACTGCCCAGTGTTCCCTCTAAGCTGATGATGCAGCTGAACAAGTTATGGGTGCACTTGGGGAGCCAGCGGGCAGCAGGGAAGAAGCCCGTTGGGGCCTGGAGAACCAGTGGGGAACTTGCTCAGCTGCATCATCAGCTTAGAGCAGTTGTTCCCAACCTTTTTCAGGTTGGGGACCCCTTTGTAACAAAAATAAATCTTTGTGGACCACCCTCCCCCAGCTGATTATGTAATTTGGCCTGCATGGGCAGACTGGCCCACACCAGTGGGACAGCTGGTGAGCAGTGCTGCCACTACCATTGCCCGCACCACTGGGGAGCTGAGCCGTGGCAGCTGTGGTCCCCTGCCCTTGCCCCTGCTGGGGAGCTGCTGTGGCTCCATTCCCATTCCAGGATACAGCCACAGACAGGGAAAGGCAGCCCTGGCAGGGAGTATCAAGGCTGTAGCTGGATTCTGGCCCTGGGTAGGGAGGGGCTCTGCAGACCCCCTGCAATGTGTCTGTGGACCTCTGTGTGTCCCCAGACCACAGGTTGGGAGCCACTGGCATAGAGGGAACATTGCGCTGCAAAGTTTAAAATGGGGGGGCCCCACACAAACTGATTCGCCCTGGGCCCCGCTCCCCACTAGGGATGGCCCTGCCTACCAGGATATGTGTCCTAAGGGCAGGGACGCTAGGCGGGGAGTACAAGCAGCTCAGGGAACTAAGGACTGAAAGGTGGACGCTAACGTAGGAGGCCCAAGATAAGATATCCCACCGCTGTTCCTGTTCCAAAGGAAAGGTGACGTTGGCGCCATCCCTGTAGGTTCCCTGATCTGGAAGGTTCCAGTCAGGTACACTTGGTCTCTGCTTCCCGAGTGAAGGGGGGGATATAAGGAGGGCTGACCACTGCTTCTGGTAGGGTGGGCCTAGGACGAGGACTTCTAGGATAGGTGTCCTGTTAACGACTGAGGTTGCCTGCTAAGGAAGCAGCTGTCACGGAGCCTCAGCTTCCATTAGGAAAAAGGGGGATAAAGGTGGCAGGGGTTGAACCGCTCTGCCTTGGCCTTCCTTGGAGGCTAGGGTCCGCCACAATGATACGGACGCAACCCACCTGACAGGTAGGGTAGTGGAGGTTCTTGTTGAGCCGAGGTGTCGAGAGGCCCAATAGAGCTTTCTACCCAGCATGTCGATGGTATGCTGGCGAAGGTATCCCCTGCCCCCGACCTGGAATCAAGAATGGGGCCTACCTGATGTAGAGCATCTGGGTAAACAGTAGTGGTTCTGCGCCCAGGTGAAAACCGCTTATGGATGTGTTGGAGCCTCTGCAGCAGTGGCTGAGGCTACTATGAGATGCGCTTCTCATCCCTGGCGAACAGTGCAGGGGTTATTGGTTGAAAGGTACCCAAGAAAGATGTGGGGGGAGTGAGGGGCGGATTTCCCATAAGTGCCTGAGGTAGCTGCTGCCAAGGATATGTAGGGGTGGACCCTGGTACCAATATACTAGCGGTGCAGGGGATGGGGGCTGGTTTGTGCAGCCCGTGTTCTCCCGAGATCGGGGGGAACCAGGCCAGAATTAGTACAAGGGAGGGAAGCTGGTCCCAGTCAAGCTCTGTTCCCCTTTCTCAAGGAAGGGAGAGGACGTCACCTGTCCACTGACAATGCAGTGAAGTCTTATTGTACCCCGGATAACTCAACTAGGGTGGCAGCTAATTTGGTGGACCCCTTTGCTGCAGGAGAGAGAGGAAAAGGGTCTCAGCACCTTGCAGCGGGGTGATGACAGTGGAAAAGAAAAATTTCTCTGTGTTCCCATGATGATGTAGATGATTGGGAATTGAGGGTGGGGGCTTATGTGGGAGGGGCGGGTCTGGGAGGGAGGAGGCCGAAGTATTTGGCCTTTCCCCTGGAGTCCCACGTGGTGCCCACCACTGATAAGGTTTCTGGCAGAAACAGGGTGTCACCTCCAAAAGGTAGGTCAAGGACTGCCTGTTGTGCATTAGGGGATGCTCTAGCCTCCCTGAGCCAGGACATCCGGCGGATAGTTACTGCTGAGGCCATGGTGCGGGTGGCTGCATCCACCGTGTCGCGGGCCAAGAGGAGGAGGTCTTGGGAAATTATATTACCCTCCTCCAGAAAGGCATCATATTCCTCTCTGGCCTCAGGTGGGAGCAAGCGTCGGAATTTCGTGACTGACTCCCACACATCCAGCAAGTATCTGCTGGTTATGGCTTGATTGTTTGCCACTTGCAGTTGAAAGGCCGAGGAGGAGTAGGCCATACGGCCCAAGAGGTCCAGTTCCCTGGCCTCCCTGGAAGATGGAAGTGTTACCAACTTGCTCATTTATGCTCATTTATTAGGGTTGCTTTCTCTATGGGGAAGATGGTACTTCTATTAGTGTGCTGCTTGTGTGACTTGTGTTTCTATAGAGGTGCGTCTGAGCGGACCGGGTCTATCAGCACTCTCAGCTGACCCCTTATGTGTCCCTGAACTCAGTAGGCTGGGTCACACAGCACTTCTCAGCTGCTACCCTTATATGCCACTGGACTCAATCAGGCTGGGTCAAAACAGCACTTGTCAGCTGTCACCCTTATATGCCCCTGGAGTCAATC
Organism: Podocnemis expansa; assembly: GCA_007922195.1. Lineage (NCBI taxonomy): Eukaryota > Metazoa > Chordata > Testudines > Podocnemididae > Podocnemis > Podocnemis expansa. Next base: position 1,882,513 of record ML682042.1, read on the forward strand.
AGGCTACTATCCCTATCAATGAGCAAACCTTACAGGGTTGTGGGCATTACAGGGATCTTTGGCTAGGTAATAGAAGTGTTGCTGCAAAGTGATATAAAGAAACCAAGACCACAAAGGAGAGGGAATGATGTCTTAAAAGAGTCTGGAAACTGGCTTAATAACAAAAGTCATTTTATTGCTAGGTATCTAAAACTTGTACTACTACTAATAATTACAAAGGAGAGAAGAATACCCCAACATACCCAGTTACAGCATTGATAAACATACAAGGAAAGAAGAACACCCAGCTACAATATTACCTAGATTCTACTGTATCAGGCCTAGAGAGAGAGAGTCATAATTAACAAAGAGAGAGAGAGAGAAGTTGGGGCAGGGAGGTCTCACCACTCCGTGTAGCAGAAAGGTTTCCAGGTTGTGCAGATCAGGGTCAGAGGCTGGATGGAAACAAAGCTCCCACAGCAATCAGCAAGGAAGAAAAGCCAAATCCCAGTGGAAATGATACAGTTTTAGATCCAAGCATCAGGAGTCAGGACTCAGTCCAGACTCACACAGGATTCAGAAAGGATCCAATCAGGACTTGCACAGGACACACACTACACTACACACCACTGCACTACTGTTGGATGTGGGGAAAGGTTTTTTTATAAGGACTTGTTTACGTAGCCAATACACATTCCTGACTGGGTGTAATGGTTCAGAGAAGCTCACAATACAGTCAGGCAGACTCAGAATTTTGGGTATCAGTTATCATGTCTGTGACTAGAATGGTCTGATAATTGCTGAGTTTGTTCGTGTTGGTGTGAGATTCCCCATCAGACAATGCTTCCCTGCTTCTTCAATCCCAGAGTTCAGTGCAGCTCCTGCTTTGGAGCCTGGCTCTCCATAGTCAATGCAAATGAAGCTCCATTGTGCTGATGGCTTTTGGATATGGGTAGCTTAGGAAAAGGATGTCTCCCATTTCCTGTTTTTGGTTTTCAGTTCAAGCAGAGGTTGGGGGATGTGGGGGGGGGGGAGGCACAGGCTAGATACTATGCTCTGATTCCTCAAGAACACAGAGCTAACACGTAACAGAAGGGGGTCACTGGGGTGCTCCCCCGGGCCTAATGCCATCTGCACCACGTCCCATGGGGGAACGGGGTGATTGGCGAGGGAGGGAAAGTCCGATTCGGGGGCCTGATATTTAATGCCTGCCGTGTCCGAAGCCGGGGTAGTAGAGCTTGGGCTCTGCCACCAGGAACATGGGAGGTCCCAGACACTCGGGTGGAGTGGGATCGTCAAGGGTTCAGCTGAGGCAAACACTGGCCCAAAGAGGGTATCCGGAGGGGGATGCGAGGGCTGCACCTCCATTCCTAGATGGGCTGTAGCCTGGCACAACAAATCAAAATGTGCTGACAGATTCCCTGTATAGGACCCCAGTGCCAGGGACAAAGTGGTACCGGGAGCTCGCCGTGATGGAGAGAGCATTTCCCGGGAGGAATATTCCTGTGGGCGGAAGCAGAACGGCGACAGCTCCAAAGTGCGGTGCTGGGGTCACTTAGAGCCCCTTGATGGCCCTTCCTCCAAACTGGAAGTGGGGGAAAGAGACTGAGAGTTCAGGGGCGGTACTAGTGACGGCAAGGTGATACGCTGCTGTGGGGATGGCCCTACGGTACTGGGCCCAAGTGGAGTGGAAGATGGGGGGCTATATGGTGAAGGAGAGCGGTGCCCATGTTGAATCCAGGCCCTAGAAGTAAAGGCCTCTTTGCCCCTTCTAGTTGGGATTGGGGCAGGTGGGGTGGGGAGTAAGAAGAGGGCTCGAGCACCCTCCACCGCTTCAGGGGTGGACTGTACGAGGAGCAACTCTGTGCAGCCCCGTGGCAAGTCCTCGCCCAGGGAAAAGGGACTGCCTGGTTGAGAGGACTCCTGCTTCTGCGGCACTGGGCTATAGCGAGCCTGCAGTGCCGAGGGTGATTGCAGCCGGTGCTGGGGTGAACTTGGCAACGGTGAGGCCAGGCTGTGATGAGCCAATGGTGCTGGAGATGACGGCAAACGGCGCTGGGGTGATCCGGGCACAAGTGGCACTGAGCTGTGCCACCGTGGTGATCCAGGTACTGGTGGTGCCGGGTTCCCCGTAGCCAACCTCAAGTGGTGCCAAGGAGCCAGGGTGCCAGGTTGGCACCAGGGCGCTGGAGTTGGCACTGAGATTATGTGGCAGTGGCTACCGGTGGTACGGTGCTGTGTGCGCTGTGGTGCTGAACTGGGTCTCGGCACCGGGTGGGAACCCGAAGCCTCGGGTGAGGAGTGCTGAGCCTCCTCAGAGGTTAGAGCACAGCATGGCTGTTCCCTCTCCTTGATAGTTCAAGGTTTAAAGGAGAGGCACAGGGAACAGGCTGAGACCATATGGTCTTTGCCCAGGCACCTGAGGCACTTTCCATGGGGATCATCCCGGGGAAGGCCTTGCCGCACTCAGCGCAGGGTTTGAACCCTGGCATGATCGAACGATGTTCCAGTCTGACGGTGGAAGGCTCCTGCGGTGGAACTATGTCCACGAGGAGGTGCTCCCACTCGGGTGAAAAGCCCATAAAGGAGAGGACAGGCTGCTTGCATTCGCAAGGAGTGGACGTTCCAGATCTGATGCGCAAGGTGGAAGAAATGAGACTGAGGAGGGGTCGGGAGGCAGCCATATATATAGCCACGGGGTGGCGAGAGGGGCGGTGGCCACCTGCCCTCTCCTGACAGGCTGGGACAAAAGTTTTCTGACCAATCCAGAGCTCCGGCACGGAGATACCTATTACTGAATGCATCCGAGCAGCGCTCGAAGAAGAAATGCAAGTGCTACCTTAATGGATAAGTCATAGAAACAACTCCCACAAAAGCAAGGATTCACCCCAGAAAGAAAAGAACAAAACACAAAGCGAAAGTCATGTCTGTAAATGGCTGGTGATCAATGATCACGCAGGATCCCTGGCCGGGCCTGCCTGCTGCCCTTGAGCCTTGCCCCTGGGGTAGGTGGAGGGGATACTGGCCCGACCTGCCCACTGGCCTGGAGGGCAGGGGTTTGACCCCAGGCCATACCTGCTCACCAGCCCACTGGCCTGGGGGGCAAGGGTTTGACACAGGGACAGATCTGCCCACCAGCCCACTGGCCTGGGGTTTGACCCCTTGTCAGACCTTCCTGCTGCCTGGGCTAGGGGGAGGTGACTCCTGGCCTTGCTGCCTGGGCTTGGTGGGTGGGGGCACAAACCCTGGCTCCACTTGCTCCCGAGCATTGCTGCCTGGACTTGGGTGGTGATCTCTAGCCCAGCCTGGCCTCCTGGGCTTGGGGAGGCATGGGCATTGACCCCTGCCCAGGCCTGCAACCCTGGCCTTGCCACTGGGGCTGGTGGTGGGGGTAAACAACCCTTGGTCTAGCCTGCCCATTGGCCTGCTGGTATTGCCACCTGGATGGGGGGCAGGGTGCGGATGATGCCTGACTCAACCTGACCCCTACCCTTGCTGCCTGGGCTTGAGGTGGACAACCCCAGCCCCATGTGCCCCCCCCCCCAGCCCTGCCACCTTGGCTTTGGACAGGAATGACTGCTGCTCTGGTCTGTCTCCTGGGGCTCACCACCTGAGCATGGGGAGGAGGAGGTAACCCTAGCCCTGACATTGACACCTGGGCTTCGAGGAAGTGACCCATGGCTAGGGTTACCAGATACCAAAGCACGGAAGGGAGGACAGGGAAATATGAAAAGGAGGACTTTGGAGGACACATGGAGAAAATGTAGTATTAATGTAATAATCTTTTATTTTTAGGGGGCACTGGAAAGCTTCCCCTCTAAGAATAGTGTGTTCAAGGGTGTTCCAGCATACTTTACCCATGTAAGTAAAAAGCCAGACAAAATCATGTCTTTTTAAAATCCCTGCCAGATGGAGGACATGAGGGTAAAAAGGAGGACATGTCCTCCTTTTGCCTGACATCTGGCAACCCTACCCATGGCCCAGCCTGCCTGCTGGCTCCCCAGCCTCGCCACCTGATTTTGTGGGGTGACCAATAGTCAAATCTCCCCCTAGCCTCATTGCCTGGGCTTATCCAAGGAAGACCCCTGGCCTGGCCTACCGACCCAGCCTGACCACCTGGGCTTGGGGGAGGCGACGCATGGCCCAGCCTGACTGCTGGCCCCCCCCCAGCCTTGCTGCCTGGGCTAGGTGGAGATGGTCCTTGGCCCAGCCTGCCCCCTGGCCTGGCAGCCTGGGCTGGGGGGGGAGTCCTGGCCCAGCCTGCCCTCCAACCTCACCACCCGGCTGGGGGGAATGGGGAGGGTCAGTCCTGGGCCTGGCCTGCCTGCTATCCTCTTGCCTGGCCAGCAGCATGACCTGGAGCCTAGAGGGACATAATCCCTGATCTATCTGCCCCCCACTAGCCCAATGTAACTTGGGGACCAGGGAAAGTCCTGGATCCTCAGCCCTCCCAACTCCCTCCTGCCTGGCCATTGGCCTGACAAAAGGCCCAGGTGGGCCTGATCCCTGGCCACCTGCCCCACATTGGCCTGGTAAGATCCATGGCCCATGGGGATTCCTGGATCCCCAGGCCTACCCCTGACCTGGCTGCTGGCCTGACCCAGGGTCCCGAGGGGATGGTGGGGCAGATCCCCAGACAACTCCCCCCCTTGGCTCAGGCTCAGGGTCCCAGCAGACCCCTCCCCCCAGTACTTAGCTGGCTGTGTGTTCCCTGAGCGGGTGCTGGCAGCATCTGCTGGAGGAGGAAAGGGCTAAACCGCCCTCTCCCATCCAGTTAATCTCTCAGCTGCAGGCTCCAGGGAGGAGGGGAGGCAGGCTACTCACTGGCAGAGCAGCCTCTGAGTGAGCCTATGTCTGCCAGGGAAAAACACCGGGGGCTCGCTGTGGGAGTACAAGGGCTTGTGCAGGTCCCCAGCATGGGTGGTGGAGCAAAGTGTGGGGCCCAGGGCAGCTGCCCCACTTGCCCTCCCCTAAGGATGGCTGTGGTGGTGACCATTCGTGGGGGAGGTACTGGAAGGGTGATGGCCTCGAGACCTGGTGCCGAGGCTGTTTAGAGCCCTTTGAAGCCCCTTTCCCCAGGATCAAACAGGGGGAAGCATCTCGGGACCCATGGGGAGGTACCAGAGATGGCAGGGTGATATGCTGCTGCCAGGATGGCTCCATGGTACTGGGACCCAAGGGGGTGACGGGCTCTGGAGCTTCAGAGCCTGGGGCCTGTGGCGGGGAAGAAGAGCGGTGCTGCTTGTGTTGGGCCCAGGCCTTCAAGATGAAGGCTGGCTCGCCCCTTCTAACCGGTGCCAGTGAGGGAGGTATAGACAGCAGGAGGAACACCCTGGCAACCTTCACTGCCTGCGGGGTTGTCGGGATCAGCACTGACCCTGACTAGTCCTGGGGAGACCTCCAAGCCGAGGACGCAGGGCTATGATGGCGCTGCGGTATTGGGGTCGAGCACGTCTGGTCCCGGAAAGAGCTCTGTGTCGGAGACACAGGACTGTGTCGCTGCCATGGTACCGAAGTCAGTACTGAGCTTGTCCTGTGGCCCCTGTCAGCATGGTGCTGGGCGGATTCCAGTGCCGAACTGGCACGCGGTGCTGCAGGCGGTCTCGAAGCCTCCGGAGAGGAGTGCCAAGCCTGCTTGGAGGTCAGGCCACGGCGCCTTTGCTCCCTCTCTTTGATTGTCCTCGGCTTGAAGGACAGACAGATGGAGGTGACCATGTGGCTTTCACCCAGGCACCCGAGGCAGTTCTCATGGGGTCGTCCCACGGGAAGGCCTTGCCACATTTGGCAAGTGTTTGAACCCTGGCATGGCGGACAACAGAGTAGTGTGATGTTCCAGCCTGAGAGGGGAGACCTTCTTTGGTGGAACTAAGTCTGCAAATAGGTGCTCCCAGTCAGGCAAAAAGCTCATAAAGCGATGAAAGGACAGGCTGCTTGCAAAGCACAAGGAGCGGGCAGTTCCGCAACCGAATCGAAGGCGGAAGAAATGAAACTGGGGAGGGGCCTGGTGGCAGCCACATATATAGCCACAGGGTGGCGTGGGGGGGCGGTGGCCACCTGCCCTCTTCTGACAGGCTAGGGCAAAAAGTTCCGACCAATCAGGTGCTCCGGCACGGAGACTCCTATTTCTGAATGAATCCGAGCGGCCATCTCAAAGAAGAACGGTTACTGGTAAGTAACCCACTGTTTTGGCCCCTGGGGGCATGCCCAGAGCAAGCAGTATGAAACATGCCCTCAACTGAGCAGTGAAATGGAGCTGCTTGATATAGCACCTGGGGCAAAGCCCTGGTCACCCCACCCTAGAAACAGCCCTGACTGGGGGGCAGGAGCTAGCAGAAATACATAGTCCTAAGTGGGAAAGAGCCTGTAGCTGTGGAGTACAAATTGACTGAATGTCACTGTCTAGGCTTTGATCAAAACACCCTGAATGTTTACAGCTGATTATGCCACACAGAACTGGGTTTGAAACAACCTGCCAGGGTGCATGTGCCATGCAGAGTGCACCAAAATTAGCTTTTAAACTGACTCCTCCCAGCGTTAACATTGAGAGTTGCTACTGTGCCTCCTCTGTGTGCACGCACAAGCATGCACAAGACTGCCAACTACTGGCTCGTTGAAATAATAGCATCTGTTGTGGTTACAAAGTTAAAGGTTCAATAAAGCTGCTGGTGTGCAGAAGGCAAGCAGCTCCGATCTCTGAATCCTCTCCTCTTGAGACACTTTGAGGCTGATTTTGAACAGGCACTGGTAGGTGCTGATTGGCCCTGCCTACAATCCAGCCTGTAGGAGACAGATTTTAAAGAACTTCAAGCTGTGCATAATTTGTCTTGAGGCTGAGCCCTAGAACCCTGGGGCCTACCAGTTCCTAGACCTGGACCTTGCCCCTCTGTTGTTACAAATTAAGCCATGAGTTCAGGTGCTTAGGAAGTTCTGAGCCTGACCTGCACTGGTTGGGTCAGAATGGCCATTGATCTCTTTGACCATGCTAGTGCAGACATTGCCTATCTTGTGGCACTGTAAGACTAAAAGATTTATTTTTCGCATGAGCTTTTGTGGGAGAAAATCCCACTTCATCAGATGCTTCGAAGATGGGTGAACTTACAGAATGGAATGAAAATAAATGCAAGGGGGTGTAAAACATAGGATCAGGTCATACAGTAACAGCAAATCAGAGCAGTTGTTAGGCTCAAACCATGGGAAGCCTGAAGTCAAATTACCTTTTGTAATGGGAAAAGAACCCATAGTCTTGATTCAATCCTGCTGTCACAGAATTTAGTTTGCATATTAATTCGAGTTCAGCTGTTTCTCTTTGAAGTCTTGATGTCCCAGTCACATCTCTGACAACAGTTGTTAACAAATCATTTATCGAGTGATTAGAAAGATGGAAGTGCTCAGCAACTGGTTTCTTTGTTTTGTAATTTCTGATATCAGCTCTATGCTCATTTATTCTTTTGCGCAGCAATCGTCCTGTTTGTCCACTGCATAAGGTGTTGGGGCATTGCTGGCACATGATGCCACCTGGGGAAGTAAGAAAACAAACTGACAGAGCTAGACAAAATCATCTATTAGAGGAGACGCCCAAGAAAGAAAACAACAGAGCACCACTAGTCACCACATACAACCCTCAGGTCAGACCTCTGCAACAGATCATTAAGGACCTACAGCCTATTCTAAAAGATGATCCCTCACTCTCTCAAACATTGAGAGACAGGCCTCTCCTTGCCTACAGACAGCCGCCCAGTTTTAAACAGATACTCACCAGCAACTACAGATCTAACAACAGAAACATTAAAACAAGCACACACCCCTGCAACAAACCATGCTGCCAAGTCTGTCCACCTATCTGCACAACAGATACCATCACACGTCCTAATCAAGCCTGCTACTCCATCAAAGACTCATTTACCTGCTCATCTACTAATGTGATCTATGCCAGTGCTTCCCAACCAGTGTGCCATGACACACAGGTGTGCCATTATATCTGAGCAGGTGTGCCACAAAGCTTTTTGAAAAACTACTCAAAGAGCTCTGGATTGGCTCACTGGCTCATGAATATTCATGAGTTCATTTGGAAACCATATGTTGGTGTGCCTGAAATTAACTAAAGGTAGCAAGGTGTGCCACAGCAGAGAAATGTTGGGAAACACAGATCTATACCATCATGTGCCAGAAATGCCCCAACACCTTATACATTGGACAAACAGGACGATTGCTGCTGGATTCTCCGATCCCGGGGTGCCCTTCAGATGTGGCAGCTGTCACCCTGTTACGATCCCATTTCTCTAGCTTAAGAGGGACCCTTCCTTGCCAGTGGAGGTCTTCAATATCCATGTATTGAAGAGTTCTCCTCCTTTGCAGCCCTGACATGGTGAAGTGGTAGCGTTATCCCGCTGGCAAGCAGCCTAGGTACTGAGTCAGCGGCCTTTCACAGCCCTCCTTCGATTCTTTGATCGCCAAGGGGCTGACTAGATGGCAGTAAGAGTTCTCTTCTGTCCCTCTCCTTTCCCCTCATGCTTGAGTGAGAGCTCTATGAGGCAAACCCCGCAAGCTTAAACTAGCAGGACCCTCCCCTACTTTCTAGGGCCCTGTGGGCCCTAGTAGGCTCACCTTGTTAACATTGCCTTAGGCCACCTTGTGGTCAGTATTTTTCTGGAACTTCTCCCCTGCGAGAGCCTGGTCGTGGTGCCAGCTGAAAACGCGCACTCCGGTGTTACCATGTCATTAACTAGCATGACGTAGGCCCATCCTGCTTGGCTCGACACTACACACCGCAGCTAGTACTTCACGATCTTCTTAGTCGCCCTCGAGGCTGCCTCATGGCCTTGTATCCTTATTTCTCTCTTTAACCAGACAGCTTGCTTTGCCGCATCCTAGATAAGGGGCATCGTCATCCCCTTACTTCCTCCTGTGTACTCAATAGTCCCCAGATTAGTCCATGATCACATGGCTCCTGCAAAGCCTTGGGGTGCTCTATGCCTACCCTTTCTTGGTTATAGTCTCATTTGCTAGCTTGTAGTGTTCTTCTTCGGGTCCATGTGACACAGCCTAGGCCAGACCTTGTAGTCTGTTGGCTACATTCCACATTTCCTCTTTGGCAGGGCACACGCGCAACCCGTTTTCTTAGGTTGCATTCCCTTTCTTTCTCCAGCTCAGGTGACCTTGCCCGACCTGTGTATGCGTTCTACCTCGGTGGTTCGGGTTGGCCTTGTTCTGGTTGACCCTCAGCTCTTGCTTCTGTTGGGCTCATCAAGTCCCGTCTGCCTCTTGCCTTTGGTGACTGTCTTGCTGCGGGGCCTCTACCTTACAAGACTTGTTGCTGTGCTGAAGGTGGAAGTACCAACTCCACCCGCCGTCCATCAGCATGGCTAGTAGTCACCTATTACTGAATGCATCCGAGCAGCGCTCAAAGAAGAACGGTGGGTTACTCAACAGTAACCGTCCTTCTTCGAGATGGGCTGCTCGGATCCATTCAGGTCCCTCCCCTCTGTCCCCGCATCAGGAGTTGGCGACTCTCAGGAACTGAGAAGGGGGTGGAGAGGTGGCTGTATAAATAGCCACGGGTGGCGCGAGGGGCATTGGCTGCCTCCCCTCTTCTGACAGGTTACGACACGTTTTTCTGATCAATCCGGCGCTCCGGCACAGAGACACCTATTACTGAATGGATCCGAACAGCCCATCTTGAAGAAGGATGATCACTGTTGAGTAACCCACCGTTCCCAGCTGTTTCCTTGCCCCTGCCTCAGATACTGCTTAGGTAGGGGCCTGGCTATAGCCTGTGATCAAGCAATGGTGTGGGTGACATGTGACCCTGCCTCCTTTCCCCTTGCCTTGCTGCTTATTTATGGCTTGTTACAGCCTATGATCCACTGACAACCCCCACCTGCTTCCCCATCCCACTTCCCCTTTGTCTGGCTTGGTTCCTGCCCACAGTGTTAAATTGTTCCGCAGTGCTGAACAGTCTGGCCACCAGGGGCGTCGCTGGAGCTGCGCACTCTGCGGCCCAATTGGGCCGGAGATCTGGGGCCCAGCCACCCACGGCCACAGCAGCCCTGTCCCCCGCCAGCAGTGTTCCCTGTAAGCTGCGTGTGTGCAGCAACAATTACTCTCCGGCACACAGATCGCTGCTGGCAGTGCACAACCCAGCCACGGACCTTAGCGAGCCAGAAGACACAGTCTTCTGGCTGGCAGGGGGCTGCGTTGGTTTCAAATTTCCTGCCCTGATGATGGTCAGTGTGGCAGCAGCCTGTGGCCAGGGAGCAGCTGTGGCGGCCAGGCAAACAGGAAGGGGGGATTTTTAGCAGGGTTGGAGTGAGGACCGGGGGAAGGTGGCAATGGGGTCAGCTGGGAAGGTGCCCAGGACTTGGGGAAGAGGGTAGAGAAGGAGCCCAACCGCGGGTCAGCTGGAGAAATCAGCGCATGGGCAGGGTTAGAGCAGACGTGGTCAGACTGCGGCTCGCGAGCCGCATGCAACTCTTCAGCGAGAGAAGTGCGGCTCGCCGCTGCAGGCCCTACCTGGCCCCGGAAACATTCCTCTGGGCACCAGGCTGGGGGACCTTTATATGCCCTGACCCGGAGCACTCCTTGGATGAAGGCTCAGGGCAGAAGAGCAGAGGGGGATGCAGGCATAGGATCAGCTGGCTAGTCAGGGAAGGGGGGAAGAGGTTAAGGGGGCTGCAATGGGGGAGCAGGCGGTGGGGGCTGGGGTGTTGCTAGAGGGAGGGAGAAGGAATCGGGGGGGGGGGAGTGGGGCTGGAGCAGAGGCAGAAGCCAGGGAGTGCTGGGGAAGTGGGGCAGGGTGTGTTTGCAGGAGGGAGGGAGACAGCTGTCTGGCCAGAGCTGAGAGGGGAAGGGAAGGGAAGCGGGGAGGTGTTTTCGGTGGCCAGAGCAGAGAAGGAGAAGGGAGGCGGTGTTTGCAGGAGGAAGAAGGGCTCAGAGTTTGACTGGGGCAGAGAGGCAAGTGCCCAGGATGGTGGGGGGGGGTCAGTGTGTGTGTGTGTGTGTGTGTGTGTGTGTGAGAGAGAGAGAGAGAGAGAGAGAGAGAGATCTTCATTACATTAGCAACTTTAATTGGTTGTGTGTTGTTTTGTTTTTAAATCTAATCTGCAACAGTGTAACTAAAGTTTACTTTTCTTTCTAGACCTCAGCCTTTCTTTAGTAACTAAGAAAAAGTTATCTTTTCAGCACAGTACTGATAATTAAATAAGCCACCTCTGATAGAAAGACCTGTGCTTTTTCTGGGATCATTGACCAAAATCACACAAGGATTTCCCTAAATCAGAAGAAAGGGGGAAAAAAAAAAAAAGCAAGGAGTCCTGTGGCACTTAAAGACTAACAGATTTATTTATCACATGAGCTTTCATGGGAGAAAATCTGATGAAGTGGGATTTTCTCCCATGAAACCTCAAGCGATAAATAAATCTGTTAGTCTGTAAGTGCTAAAAGACTCCTTGCTTCTTTTGCTGAACTAGACTAACACAGCAACCCCTTTGTAATTCTTAAGCTTTTTAGAAAATCACAGTTGTATTATGTAGCTGAACAAGCGAGAGAGACAGGTTGCTTGCTAATGCAAGGAGCAGGCTGCTAGGCAGACAAAATGAATTTTCAAAGAGATAGCCGTGTTAGTCTAGTCCAACAAAAAAACAACAAGGAGTCGTGTGGCACTTTGAGACTAACAGATTTATTTTTTGCATGAGCTTTTATGGGAGAAAATCCCACTTCCTCAGATGTTTCGAAGATGGAAACTGGGGAGGGGTTGGGTTGTGGCTGCATATGTAGCCACGGAGTGGAGTGAGGGGCAGTGGCTGCCAGCCCTCTTCTGGCAGGCTAGGGCAAAAAGGATCCAACCAATTGTGCCCTGCAATATGGATACACCTATTACTGAATGTATCCAAGCAGCACTCAAAGAAGAATGTCACTTCCATGGGTATTTGTTTATTGCCTGCGATCTGCCACTGACTTATACCTTTGACAGAATCTTACTTTTAGCTGGGGTGAGCAGAGAGCAGGTGTGAAAAATGGAGTGGGTGGTGAGGGGTTAATAGGCACCTCTACAAGGGAAAGCCCCAAATATTAGAACTGTCCCTGTAAAATCAGGACATCTGGGTACCCTGCTGTTAGCTGTGACCTTTGAGTATGTATCCTGCCCTGAAGACCAGTGCTGCCAAACCTGGTCTCTATCCTCAACAGAAGTGTGTCCAATACAAGCTATTCTCTTCCCTACCTTGCCTTGCTTCTGCATGAAATTAATTTCACTTTCAGTCTCAGCCATCAACTGAGGTATGAGTGGAGGGAAGAGAAAGACACCGGAACGCAGCAGAACGACTGGGCCATTTTTTTGCCATTAGTGGACAAATTAAAGAGCTGCTGTGTAGCTGGTAAGGGGATCTCTTGCTTTGTGGCCAGGGCCATCCCTAGGGTAGGGTGAGCAGGGCAGCTGCCCAGGGCCTGGCGCTTTGGGGGGGGCCCACAGGGCCCAAACTGCTGCCCTCCCATGCCAGGGACTGGCACAACCCCCGAGGTCTCCCATGGCGAGCCCTGAATGTTTTCATGGGCAGACACAGGCTCACAGAGGCTGCTCTGCAGGTGAATAGCTGGGCTTCCCCCCGACCCCCCCACCCCAGCATGCAGCTGAGCGATTAGCTGGAGAGAAGGAGGTTTAACCCTTTCCTCCTCCAGAGAACACAGGCAGCACTAGCCCAGGGAACACACAGCAATGTAAGTTCGGGGGGGGGGGACACTGGTGGGACCCTGAGCCTGATCCAACTGGGGAGTTGACTGGGGATATGGCACCCCCCTCCCCCAGGGACCTGGGTCAGGCCATCAGCCATGTCAGGGTTAGGGGTCTGGGGGACCTGGGGATTCAGGACTCCCCATGGGCCATAGATCTCGCCAGGCCAATGTGGGGCAGGTGCCCAGGGATCAGGCCCACCTGGGCCTTGGGTCAGGCCAGCAGCCAGGCTGAATGTGGAAGGGGGGTGGGGGATTCTGGACTCTCTTTGGGCCCCAAGTCAGATTGGGCTAGTGGGGGGCAGGTAGATCAGGGATCATGCTACTCTGGGCCCTGGGCCATGCTGGTGGCCAGGTGAAAGGATTATAGGTAGCTTGGGTACCACCTGTACCTGGCAGATGGGCCAGGCAAAGGATTGACCCCCGCCCCCGGCCAGGTGGTGGGGCTGGACGGCAGACTGCACCAGGGGTATCTCCACCTAGCCCAGGCAGCAAGTCTGGGATGACGAGCACCCAGGTTGGGCCATAGGTCACCTCCCCCAAGCCCAGGTGGTGAGGCTGGGGGGCAGACTTGGCTAGTGGTCACCCCACAAGCTCAGATGGTAAGGCTGGGGAGCCAGCAGGCAGGCTGGGCCACAGGTCACCTCCCCTAAGCCCAGGTGGTGAGGTCAGGGCCAGGGTTACCGCCTCGTCCCCAATGCTCAGGTTGTGAGTGCCAGGGGGTAGACCCGGGCATTGGTTGTTCCCCTCCAAAGCCAAGGTGGCAAGACTGGGGGGCACATGGGCCTGGAGTTGTTCACCTCAAGCCCAGGCAGTGAGGCCAGGGGTCAGGCTGAGCCAGGCATCATCCATACCCCACTCCCCCAAACCCAGGTGGCGATGCCAGCAGGTCAATGGGCAGGTTGGACATGGGGTTCTTTATCCCCACCACCAACCCAGGTGGCAAGGCCTGGGTCATAGACCTGGTCAGGGGTCAACATCCATCCCTAACTCAGCTCAGGGGGGCAGGCTGGGCGAGGGGTCACCTCCCAAGTCCAGGCAGCAATGCTGAAGAGCAGGTGGGGCCAGGGTTTGTGCCCCCCCCCTCCCACCAAGCCCAGGCAGCGAGGCCAGGAGTCACCTCCCCCTAACCCAAGCAGCAGGAAGGTCTGGCCAGTGGGTCAAATCCCAGGCTAGTGGGTTGATGGGCAGCTCTGGCACTGTGTCAGACCCCTGCCCCCCAGGCCAGTGGGCTTGTGGGCAGGTATGGCCTGGGGTCTAACCCCTGCCCTCCAGGCCAGTGGGCAGGTCTGGCCAGGGTCCTCTCCCCCTAGCCCAGGGGCAAGGCTTGGGGGCAGCAGATGGCTTGGCCAGGGATCCTGTATGATCATTGATCACCTTCATTTACATACATGACTTTTGCCTTGTGTTTTGTTCTTTTCTTTCTGGGGTGGATCCTTGCTTTTGTAGGAGTTGTTTGCATCACTTAGCAATTAAGGTGGTACTTGCATTTCATCAAGGCAGGCTGGTGTTGACTGATTCCATCACATACACCCTTCATTCACACATCTTGTTCACACATTTAAATGTAATTCCAGAGTATACACCTGAAACAAGTTTATCAAGAATACAAAATGGAGTTCTTCTTCGAGCACTGCTCACATCATTCAGTTACAGGTGTCTATGTGCACAGTAGCTCAGAAAATCTTCAGCCTTAGCCTGTCAGGTCAGGGTACATGGCCAACACCCCCTCTACGCCGCGACTGCAGCTATATAGGTGACCATGACCCTGACCCTCCCAGTTCCTTTTTCCGCCCTCAGCAATGGTTTCTGATCAGCCAAGAAACTTGTGTAAGCAAATGCCTGTTCTCACCACGAAATTCAAGATGCCTGGCTTCAAGCTGTGCCTAGGATGCTGCAAAGCTTTCCCGCTTGACGATCTGCACGATAAATGCCTCACGTGCCTCGGTGAGTCCCATCTCGCCAAAAACTGCTCCCTCTGCCAGTCCTTCAAAAGGAGGACTCGCAAGGACAGAGAGCTGCGCCTCTGATCTCTTGCTGCGAGCAGTGTGCAAGCCTCTAATGCCACCCGAGCCCTGAGTGCTCCGGCCAGTTCACCCATCGGCCCAGGCACCAAAACCCTGGGACTGATCTTTGGTCAACACCCCTGTCGGTACCGTTGGGGCACTGAACACCGCGGTCCCCGAACCAACAGCAAGCTTCCACGTAGGTGCAGATACATTCTCTGGCCCCCATACTGGCACCATGGAAGAAAACCAGCTCGATGCCAATCACGGCACCGGAAGCCCAGTTGCCACAGGGAGTGGCTCTGCCCACTGACCTAGTTCCACCTAGCTCGTTGCCAGCACCGCAATCCAGGACTGGGGCTGCTATCCCAACCCGGTGCTGTCCAGCCCACCTTCGGTACCGCATTCAGCAGAGGACTACTCCCCGGCCTCCTCCCCAAATTCCTCCCGGGATGTGTCGGTGCTGTGCTCCCGAGCCTTGGGCGTCCCTTCCCACAGATCGGTGTTGACTTCACCTCCAGCCTTGGTACTCTCTTCTCCTCTCAAGATGGTAATAGAGTAGGAGAACATTTAGGGAAACGGCACTGTAAACACTCTCCCTTGCTCATGCCTCGACACAAGAACAGACCCTCGGCCCCACCTGAACCAGTGGGGCCCTCCCCTTGGGTACTGCACTGCAACCTAGCCGAGGCAGCTCCCCTCCGCACCATCTGAAGGCCAGGGTGTCTTTTAACGACTGCTCATACAACTGGCTGGACATGGCCGCTGATGATACTTTAGCCTGACGGCACTGCTCCATCTCGTCTCCCTCACAGACCATGGATTCAGACTTTTTGGACAATGCACCTGATCCCGACTCCACACATCGGAGTACCTTACGGGCCCGTTCTTCCTCTTTGCCCGATGAATACGTCTTTGAGAGACCGATTGACAGTAATGAGGACTCTCGTGTCCACCAGGAGCTGCTACTCCATATGGCAGCAAACCTGAACCTGTAGCTCGGGGTCATCCAAGAGAAGGTGAACCCCCTCTTTGACATCGGCTGAAGGGCTCCACCTGCTAAGGTGTCTGTACCAGTCCACAAAGGGGTATACAGCATCATCAAGGCACGCTGGCAAACCCCGTCCTCAATCCCCTGGTATCCAGGGTCATGGACTGTAAGTACCATGTCACTCAGGAAATATTCTCCTTTCTGTTCCAGCACCCAACTCCGGGGCTGGTTGTCGATGCCGTGAACCAGAAAGAGAGGCAAGGTCAACCGGGTTCCACCCCTAAGCATAAGGAGGCAAGGCAACTCGACCTGCTTGGCAGGAAGGTTTACTCCACAGCAGCCCTTCAGCTGCACATAGCAAACCACTCAGCCCTCATGACAAGGTATATCTTTAACCTCTGGAACGCCATGCAAGGCTTCCATGCCATTATCCTGAAGGATCGTCTTAGAGACTTGGACACGACGCTCGAAGAAGGGGAAATGGCATCCAGAGATGCTCTGATGGCCATCTGGGATGCTGTGGACACAGCCACCCGTATGATGGCATCAGCTGTAGTAATGTGTCATTCAGCCTGGCTGCAGGGCTCAGGACTACTTCTGCAGCTGCAGCTCACTATTCAGGATCTCCCATTCAAAGGCCCTGACCTTTTCACCAAGTCCATGGATGCGAAGCTCCATGGCATGAAAGACTCAAGGGCCATGCTCCAGTTACTGGGCATTTACACCCAGCAACCTAACAGACACTCTCTAAAATCCCATCAACTCCTCCAGCAAAAACTTCAGCAGTTAAAACAACAGATCCAACTGCAGAGTACTTTCCCAAGGTCCCTCCCCTTTTCCCAGTGCCACCTTGGGGACATGGACAGGGACAAGGTCTGTTCAGGAAAGAGTGAGAAGTCCCATGTTCCCCAATTGGGTAGGCGTGGGCAGGCCTCCGAACGCTCATCAGGGAAGAAACAGCATTTTTGATGGGTACCATACGGCCAGCGAACCCACAAATTGACCAGTCCCCAACTGCTTATACCGCTTCACACACCACTGGGCCAACATCACATCCAACCAGCAGATCCTGGAGATGGTCATGGAGGAGTATTGTATTCAGTTTCTTTCGATTCCTCAGGACGGAGAACTGTCCCCTCGTTCATCCCTCGGAAACAAGGAACTGTCCTACCTTCTCAAGATTGAATGCCAGAAACTCCTCTCCCTCAGAGCTATAGAAAAGGTCCCCAAGCGGGAGTGGGGAAAAAGATTTTACTCCTGATACTTCCTGGTCCCGAAAACCAATGGGGACCTTTGACCCATTCTAGATCTCAGAGCCTTAAACAAGCACATAAGGACAATAAAGTTCCGCATGGTTTCCCTATCACACATCCTTCCATCTCTGTCTCCTGGGGATTGGTTTGTGACCCTGGATCTGAAAGATGCCTGCTTTCACATAGCCATAAGACCCCGCCACAGGCGGTTCCTAAGGTTCATGGTGGCAAACGATCACTTTCAGTTCACCGCTCTCACTTTCGGGCTCTCCCTTGCCCCCAGGGTGTTCACGAAGTGCATGGCACTGGTCGTGGCATACTTGTGCAGACAGGGCCTAAGAATTTATCCCTATCTAGATGACCGGTTGATAGTCAGGAAATCAAGCTCCCAAGTAGAGCTCCATGTCAAAGCAGTAGTGAGGCTCTGCGACTATCTGGGCCTCCATATAAACCAAGAGAAGTCAAAGCAATGCCCATCCCAAATCATAGAGTTCATAGGGACGCGTCTAGATGCTCGCAGGGGATTAGCATTCCTATCCCACTCCAGATTTTGGTTCATTTGTACCATCATTACGGAGCTTCAAATGTTCACTGTGACCACGGCCCAGCAGTGCCTGCAGCTCCTTGGTCACATGGCAGCCTCTACATCAGTGATCCAGACAGCATGCCTGAGGATGAGGTCTTTCCAAATCTGGCTTTCCATGGTGTTCCACATATGGAGGGACTCCCTGAACAAGGTACTGTCTGTCTCCCATCATACTCTGGGGACACGTCAGGTTTGGAGGGATCCCCCTTTGCCATGGGGGGACATTCCCTTCAAAGACCTTAAGACCTTCAGTGACCTTAATAACGGATGCCTTGAAAAAAGGGTGGGAGGCCCACATCTCTGGGGGCTCTCCACTCAGGGGCTCTGGTCCCTCACCGACGGCCCTCTCCACATAAATGTGAAGGAACTAAGGGCCATCAGTCTAGCCTGCTTGACCTTCCTAGACAAGATATGGGGCAGGTCGGTCCAGATCCTCATGGACAATACCACAGCCGTGTTCTACACAAATCAGCAACGGGGGAGGTCTGTTCTACGCCACTTTGTGAGGATGTGTGCAAAGTCTGGGAATTGGCCATACGACACAACTTCATCTCAGTGGCCTCCTACCTACCCGGGGTGGACAATGGGCTGGCGGACTCTCTCAGCTGAAAAACGCTAGCAAACCATGAGTGCTCCCTTTATGACAAGGCGTTCTCCCTCCTGGTAGACAAATGGGGTCTCCCCCAGATAGACTTGGTTGTGACACGACAGAATTGCAAATACTCCCAGTTCAGCTCCCTCAGGGGCCAGGAGCAGGGGTCCTTCACCGATGCCTTCCTCATCAACTGGTTGGGGCCCCTGATGTACTCCTTTCCACTGGTTCCCCTGATACAGAGGGTTCTTTTGAAAATGGACAGAGACAGAGCGAACATAATACTAATAGCTCCGTGCTGGCCCAGACAGCACTGGTTCCCACTCCTGCAAGACATGTCCATAGAGATCCCACTCCACCTCCCATCGTGGGCGGACTGCCTGACGCAGGACACAGGGCGCCTTCAGCACCCAGACCCAGGCCGCCTACACCTCATGGCCTGGATGGTCTCTGCCTCAGTGGGCAGGAGAGGCTTTGGTCAGACAGGGTTAAGAAGGTCCTGGTTGGTAGCAGAAGACCATTCACCAGGTCCATGTACACAGCCAAATGGAAGCAATTCTCCATTTGGGCTTGGGACAAGGGTGTAGACCGTATATCAGGCCTGATTCACCTGATCCTCGACTATCTGCTAGACCTAAGGGAAGGAGACCTTTCTGTAATAACCCTTGGGGAGGAAGGGGTTAACACTCTGGTCAGTGAGTCCCAGGACAGCCAATAGGAACGAAGCACAGCTTTTTGAATGGTAACAGCAGCCTGGCCTGGGCCTGTTTGGATGCAGCAGAGCTCCTGGAAGGATCAGGAGGAGGCCAGAGGGGCCTGAGGAAGAATCCAGCAACATCCTTACCAGAGATAAGTAAGTTTGGTACTGACCAGGCGTGGGTAGAACAGGGAATGTTTATTTAGACGTGGTCAGGGTATTTTCTTTGTTTTTGGCTTGTTTTTTGGATTTCTCTGTGCTAACCACATGTAACCCAACCCCCCCACCCCACTACCCTGTAACTACCTAAGTTAATTCCCAGAGAAGCAACTCTCTGTGTTTATCATCTGTTCTTTTTGATTAAAGAGTTTACCTTTTAAGTAAGTTCTGGTTCTGTGTCCTGAGAGGCAAGAGGCTTGTGTGCCCGTGCCTTAGACTGTGCAGGCAGCTACTAGAGGGAACCCTGTTCCAGTTCCAGCTCATATTGCAGCTGGAGTTCAGTCACTTTCCTGAAGGAGGAATAAAGAGGATTGCAAGTACCTCACAGGGAGGAATTCCCAAGTGCGCCTTCCTGGGTCACAAGAGGTTTTTTTTTTTTTTTTTGCATTTGGGTGGTGGCAGCGATACCACTCCAAGGCCAGGAATTGGAGGCCTTGGAGACTTTTAAGAGCAGGCTTTAAGGCCAGTGGCTTTTCTGGCCTGTTGCGGGCCCCCACCTTCTGCACTCAGAGTGCCAGAGTGGGGAAAAAGCCTTGACACTTTCTCCTTCCTCATTGGCAGTCCATTTAGCGGCAATCTCCTCTCTCCACGAGACTGTGGATGGGGTTCTACAAGTATATTAGTAACAAAAAGAGGATCAGGGATGGTGTAGGCCCCTTGCCGAATAGGGCAGGAATCCTTGTGACAGAGGATGAGGAAAAAGCTGAGGTGCTCAATGCATTTTTTTCTTCAGTTTTCACAGGCAGGGTCAGCTCCCAGGCCACTACCATGAGTATGGCAAATGGGAGAGAAGAAGACAGGCCCTTGGTGACAGAAGGTCAGGTTAGGGACTGCTTAAAGAAGCTGCAAGTGCACAAGTCCATGGGGCCGGACGAACTGCATCCAAGGGTGCTAAGGGAATTGGCCGACGAAATAGCTGCACCGCTGGCCGTTATCTTTCAAAACTCATGGAGAACGGGGGAGGTGCCAGAGGACTGGAAAAAAGCAAATGTAGTGCCTATTTTCAAGAAAGGGAAAAAGGAGGATCCAGGGAATTACAGACCAGTCAGCCTCACCTCAATCCCTGGAAAAATTATGGAGCAGATTCTCAAAGAATCCATCCTCACACACTGAGAGGAAAATAAAGTGATCAGGAACAGTCAGCATGGATTTACCCAGGGTAAATCATGCCTGACCAATCTCATTTCCTTCTATGAGCAGATGACTGGTTTTCTGGATGCGGGAAGCACCGTTGATGTGCTATACCTTGATTTTAGCAAGGCTTTTGATACAGTTTCCCACAGCATTCTCATTGGCAAATTAAGGAATTATGGGTTGGATAGGTGGACTATAAGGTGGATAGAGAACTGGCTAGATCAACGGTTTCAGCGTGTAGGAATCAATGGTTCCATGTCTAGCTGGCAACCGGTCACGAGTGGTGTGCCCCAGGGGTCGGTCCTGGGGCCAGTTCTGTTCAACATCTTCATCAATGATCTGGATGATGGAATAGACTGCATTCTCAGTAAGTTTGCAGATGACACCAAGCTGGGGGGACCAGTAGAGACGTTGGAGGGCAAGGACAGGATTCAGGGAGACCTAGATAAATTGGAACAGTGGGCCAATAGAAATCTTATGAGATTCAATAAGGATAAGTGTAAAATCCTGCATTTGGGACCAAAAAACCCTATGTACTGCTACAGGTTGGGAAACATTCAGCTAAGTAGCAGCAGTGTAGAAAAGGACCTGGGGGTCATGGTGGATGGGAAACAAGATATGAGTCAGCAGTGTGCTCTTGCTGCCAAAAAGGCCAATGGCATACTGGGCTGCATCAAAAGAAGTATTACCAGCAGATCAGGGGATGTGATCATTCCCCTCTATTCTGCACTGGTGAGGCCACATCTAGAATATTGTCTTCAGTTTTGGGCTCCCCACTACAAAAAGGACAGGGACATGCTAGAGAGAGTTCAGAGGAGGGCAACCAAAATGATTAAAGGGCTAGAGCACAAGCCCTATGAGGAAAGATTGGAAGCATTAGGCTTATTTAGTCTGCAGAAGAGAAGATTGAGAGGGGATTTGATAGCAACCTTCAACTACTTGAAGGGATGCTCTAAGGAAGATGGACCTCGACTGTTCTCGGTAGTAACAGAGGACAGAATGAGGAGCAATGGTCTCCAGTTGCGGTTAGGGAGGTCGAGGCTGGATATTAGAAAAAACTTTTTTACCAGGAGAGTGGTGAAGTCTTGGAATGAGCTCCCAAGGGAGGTGGTGGAGTCTCCATCTTTGGAGGTGTTTAAGGCCCGGCTGGACAAAACCATGACTGGGATGGTTTAAGTGGGAGTGGTCCTGCCTCTGGCAGGGGGTTGGACTAGATGACCTATGAGGTCCCTTCCAACCCTAGGATTCTATGATTCTATGAATCAGTTTTCTCCCATCCCACCTCCATCAGATTCTTAAAAGGGGTGGAGAGACTTTTTCCCCAACCTTGTAAGCCCACCGCGCCTTGGGACCTTAATATAGTCCTCTGGGCAATGACAGAGCCACCGTACAAACCCTTGGACTCAGCTACCCTCCTGGTCTTGTCCTGGAAGGTGGCCTTCTTAGTAAAAATCACCTCTGCTAGAAGAGTTTCAGAGTTGAAAGCTCTCTCCTTGAAACCCCCATATATGAGGGTCTACCTGGATAAAGTGGTTTTGCGTCACCACCCGTCCTTCCTCTCTAAGGTGGCCACCCCTTTCCACCTTAACCAAGAAATTTGCTTGCCAGTTTTTTACCCAGATCCCCAGGTTATGCAGAACCAGAGGAAGTGGCATACACTGGACTTGAGAAGAGTGCTCCTAACTTACACTGAGCGCACCTTGCCGTTTTGCAAGACCCCCCAAATGTTTGTGGAGGTTTCCGAACGTAAGAGAGGTTTGCCAGTATCATCTCAGTGTATCTCTAAATGGATTGTGAACTGTATCAAGGACTGCTATGGAAGGTTGGAAACGCCCCTTCCTGGAACTGTTAGAGCCCACTCTACCGGGGCCCAAGTGTCCTCTACAGCCTTCCTTGCCAAGGTACTGATCCAAGAGATCTGCAGGGCCACTACGTGGTCGTTGATTCATACCTTCACGGGCGCTCTGGTCAGAGTTGTACTCGATGTGGGTAGACTGTAACTCCTCCCACCGTCCACGGGTACAGCTAGCAGTCACCTGTAACTGAATGATGTGAGCAGCGCTCGAAGGAGAATGGTGGGTTACTTACCAGTAACTGTCCTTCTTCGAGATGGGCTGCTCACATACGTTCAGGCCCCTCCCACTAATGGAGTTGGTGAACGTATATGGGACTGGGAAGGTCAGGGTCACGGTCACCTATATAGCTGTGGTCGTGGTGTAGAGGGGGTGTTGGCCGTGTTTGCTGACCTGACAGGCTAAGGCTGAAGACTTCCCAAGCTATCATGTGGTGTGGCTCATAGACACCTGTAACAGAATCTATTTGAGCAACCCATCTCGAAGAAGGAGAGATAACCCAACAGTCTTTAGCCTTAGCCTTTCAGGTCAGGG
Organism: Podocnemis expansa; assembly: GCA_007922195.1. NCBI lineage: Eukaryota > Metazoa > Chordata > Testudines > Podocnemididae > Podocnemis > Podocnemis expansa. The sequence continues at coordinate 1,905,080 of ML682042.1, forward strand.
CAGAGCAGTCCTTAGGATAGGGCAAACAGGGAAGCCGCCGAGGGCTCCATGCTTTGGGGGCCCCTGGGGGGCCGGCACCACTGCCCCCCCCACGGCAGGTACTGTCATGAGCCCTGGGTCTCCCACAGCAATCCCCAGATGGTTGTCCCTGGCAGACCCAGGGTCACTCAGAGCTGCCTGCCTCCCCTCCCCCCTGGAGCCTGCAGCTGAGAGATTAGCTGGAGGGGAGAGGGAGGTTTAACCCTTTCCTCCTCCAGAGAACGCAGGCAGCACCAGCCCAGGGAACACACAGCCAGGTAAGTATTGGGGGGGGAGGGGTTGGTTGGACCCTGAGCCTGAGCCAAGAGGGGACTTGGCTGGGGATATGCCCCCCCCCCCTTCCCCTGGGGACCCTGGATCAGGCCAGCAGCCAGGTCCGGGGTAGGGGTCTGGGGGACCTGGGGATCCAGGACTCCCCATGGACCCTAGGTCTCACCAGGACAATGTGGTTCAGTTGGCCAGGGATCAGGCCCATCTGGGCCTTGGGTCAGGTCATCAGCCAGGCTGGAGGGGGTTGGGGGGGACTGGGGATCGAGGACTTTCCCTGGACCCCAAGTCACATTGGGCTAGTGGGGGGCAGGAAGATCAGGGATCATGCCCCTCTGGACCCTGGGCCATGCTGGTGGCCAGGCAAGAGGATGGCAGGATGGCAGGCAGGCCAGGCCAAGGATTGACCCCCCGCAGGTGAGGTGGTGAGGCTGGAGGACAGGCCAGGTTGGGGTCCCCCTCAGCCCAGGCTGCGAGGCCAGGGTCAGGCTGGGCCAGGGTTCATCTCCACCTAGCCCAGGCAGCAAGGCTGGGATGGCCAGCTGTCAGGCTGGGCCATGTGTCACCTCCCCCAAGCTCAGGCGGTGAGGCTGGGTGGGCAGGCCAGGCAGGGGTCTTCTGCCCCCATAAGCCCAGGCAATGAGGCTAGGGGGCAGACTTGGCTAGTGGTTACCCCACATCCCAGGTGGTGAGGCTGGGGAGCCAGCAGGCAGGCTGGGTCATGGGTCACCTCTCCTAAGCCCAGGTTGTGAGGTGAGGGCCAGGGTTGCCCTCTCCTCCCCAGTGCTTCGGTGGTGAGCCCCAGGGGCCAGATCTGAGCAGCAGTCATTCCTCTCCAAAGGCAAGGTGGCAAGGCTGGGGGGCATATGGGCCTGAGGTTGTCCACTACAAGCCCAGGCAGCGAGGCCAGAGGTCAGGCTGAGCCAGGTATCATCTACATCCCCACTCCCCTCCAAGCCCGGGTGGCGATACCAGCAGGCAGGGGCGTTGCTGCCCCGGAGAAGGACTTGGGGCACAGGCCCCTGCCCTGGCCCCGGCCCTGCCCTCTGGCCTCGGGCCATGCCCTCGGCCCCAATTCTGCACTCAGGCCGCCCCGACCTTGGGCACATGCTGCTGCCAGCCTGGCCCCAGATCCCTGGCCAGGGACAGGGCAGAGAGTGGCAGCCACCGTGGTGGATGGCCTGGCCTAGGACGGGGCCGGAAGCAGCAGCAGCCACCGCAGGCGGCCAGGCCCTGGATCTCCCGCTGGAGACTGGGAGGCAAGGGGCTGAGGGCCAGGACTTGGGGCACTGGTGCTGGGATTTGGGGCACAAGCCCCATGTGCCCAGCACTAGCGACACCCCTGCCAGCAGGCCAATGGCCAGACTAGGCCAGGGATTGTTTAGCCTCACAACCAACCCAGGTGGCAAGGCGAGCGTCACAGGCCTAGTCAGAGGGTCAACCCCCACTCCTCCCCAAGCCCAGGGTTGCAGGCTGGGCCAGAGGTCACCTTCCAAGTCCAGGCAGCAATGCTGGGGAGCAGGAGGGGCCAGGATTTGTGCCCTCCCCACCAAGCCCAAGCAGCAAGGCCAGGAGTCACCTCCCCCTAGCCCGGGCAGCAGGAAGGTCTGACAAGGGGTCAATCCCCAGGCCAGTGGCTGGTGGGCAGGTCTGGCCCTGTGTCAGACCCCTGCCCCCAGGCCATTGGGCAGGTCTGGCCAAGCTCGTATCCCCCTAGCCCAGGGGCAAGGCTCAGGGGCAGCAGGCAGGCCTGCCCAGGGGTCACCCCACCTCTCATTAGCCCAGGTGGCAAAATTGGGTGGCCGGCAGGCAGGCCTGCTGAGGGATCCTGTGTGATCATTGATCACCAGCTATTTACAGACATGACTTTCGCCTTGTGTTTTATTCTTTTCTTTCTGGGGGGGCCCTTGCTTTTGTGGGAGTTTTTTCCATCGCTTAGCCATTAAGGGAGTGCTTGCATTTACTCAGGACAGGCTGGTGTTGACTGATTCAATCACACACACCCTTCATTCACACATCTTGTTCACACATTTAAATGAAATTCCAAAGTATTCACCTAAAACAAGTTTTATCAAGAATACAAAATGAAGTTCTAAATTCACAACATCAAGCTTTGTTGGACATTGGTTATAATGTCTATTAAACAGGGTTAGTTATTTCAGTTATGATATTAAAGAACAGATACAGTGTTGCCTAACAGATGCTTTAAAGGTACATTCAATTCATTTTATCTATCTGCGTCCCTACACTGTGGCTACAAAAGCCTGGCCCTACTCTAGCAGGAAGAATACAGTTAGGGAAAGGAATACCTTGAGTGAAGTATATGGTATTAACTTATACAGTATTGCCAATTTCAAGAAATCAAAAAATGACAAGCATGGCAAAAATGTCTTTTTTTTTTTTTTAAGCCAAAGATTATACTGTGTTTTTAAACGAATTTCTTGATGTTTGAATTCCCCGTGCCCATCCCAGGGTGAGTAGGTGACAGTGTTGCCTGCCCATTCTCCCACAGATACTGGGTAAGTTTTCATCTTTTTGCTCATCTTTTGTATTTGCTGACACTCAAGTAAATCTATGGAACTTCCTGTGTCTTGCTTCCTCAGAGCTCCTGTGTGGTCATTGTAAATGGCTGGTGATCAGACATGAGTTTCATCTTCTATTTTTTTCCTTTCTTTCTGGGGTGGATCCTTCTTCCTTCTCCCATCCTGAATGAAATGGACTTGTTTGAAATGAACTAATTCTCCCCCACTTGAATACACCTGTAAGTTGGGACCAGGCCAGAGCTCTTTTAAATTTCCTGCCCTGCAGCGTGCCCAGGCACTTGGCCTACTGCAGGAACAGCATAGGAAATGGCAGGTGCTGTGCTGCCTTCCCTGGTGCCTGCCGGCCAGCTGCACTTCTCCTCTTATTCTCCCAATGCTATGGTTACCAGACACCAAAGCATGGAAAGAAGGACAGGGAAGTATGAAAAGGAGGACATTGGAGGACACATGGAGAAAATGTAGTATTAATCTATTCTTCTGTTTTTAGGTGGCTCTGGAAAGCTTCCCCTTAAAAATAGGGTGTTGTGGTGTGTTCCAGAATACTTTAACCCCTGTAAGTAAAAAGCCAAACAAAACCATGTATTTTTAAAATGCCTGCCAGATGGAGGACGTGAAGGTAAAAAGGAGGACATGTCCTCCTTTTGCCTGACATTTGATAACCTACCTGACACCTCACTCTATCCTCCCCTGCACCCTACTCTCAAGCTGCCACTCAGAAGGTTGTGGGAAAGGCAGGCATCACAGCAAAGTTCATGGGAGGGGTGGGATCTATTTAAAAATCTTGAGACCCACAGCAGTAGATGTGTCTGGTGTGGGTTGATAGGGTGGCATCTCACAGCTGGGTGTGGATCCATGTGCCAGCTGGGCACCCAGATACCATCAGCTTCCCCACTACATGGGAAACCTATGCAAATTAGCTGGAGGTCCCAGGGACAGTATGATCCATCACTCTCCCTCCTACTCCTATTTGCAGAGCTTCTTGGCTCCTGATATTCACCAACAGGAATCTGGAGGGGTTAGGGAATGATGTGCCTTGTCAGACGCTCCCCTGGGCCAGCTAGCCCCACCCCCCAGTGCTGGGGGGTGAGTGGGGGCCCCTGCAGAAGGCGATTCACCCAGGGCCCCGCATCCCCCCAGGGATGGCCCTGTTTGTAGCTGCCTGATTCTGTTGTCCAGTATTCTGTTAGCGGCTGCTCTGCTCTGCACAGACCAGCAGAGAACTAGCCAGTGCCACCTGCCCAATCCCAGACGAACCACCCCTAATCTCCCTGGCCGTGTCTACACATAGGCAGTTAAATTGATTTAACTTAAATTGATTTTAAAAAATCACTTTAACATCACTAAATCAATTCAAGTTAACTTGATTTAACAGCTCCTGCGAAAAAAAAATTAAAAAACTGAACTAGCAAGGGCAGGCACAGGACTTGCTAGTTTGATTTAGGAGAGGGGTACCCTGGAAGGTGCAGCAACATGGCCCTTTCTCAGGGCCATGTTGCCACCCAATCCCCTGCCTGGCTCTTCCCAAGAGAGTTAGTGGTAGGGGAAAATGTTGAAGTGCTCAATGCTTTTTTTGCTTCAGTTTTCACTGGCAGGGTCAGCTCCCAGCCCACTACCATGGGTATGGCAGATTGGAGAGAAGAAGACAGGTCCTTGGTGATGGAAGGTCAGGTTAGGGACTGCTTAAAGAAGCTGGATGTGCACAAGTCCATGGGGCCGGACGAACTGCATCCAAGGGTGCTGAGGGAATTGGCCGATGAGATAGCAGCACCGCTGGCTGTTATCTTTCAAAACTCATGGAGAACGGGGGAGGTGCCAGAGGATTGGAAAAAAGCAAATGTAGTGCCTATTTTCAAGAAAGGGAAAAAGGAGGATCCGGGGAATTATAGACCAGTCAGCCTCACCTCAATCCCTGGCAAAATTATGGAGCAGATTCTTAAAGAATCCATCCTTAAACACTTAGAAGAAAATAAAGTGATCAGGAACAGTCAGCATGGATTTACCCAGGGTAAATCATGCCTGACCAATCTCATTTCCTTCTATGAGCAGATGTCTGGTTTTCTGGATGCAGGAAGAACCGTTGATGTGATATACCTTGATTTTAGCAAGGCTTTTGATACAGTTTCCCACAGCATTCTCATTGGCAAATTAAGGAAGCATGGGTTGGATAGGTGGACTAGATCTGGCTAGATCAACGGTTTTGGCGTGTAGGAATCAATGGTTCCATGTCTAGCTGACAACCAGTAACGAGTGGTGTGCCCCAGGGGTCGGTCCTGGGGCCAGTTCTGTTCAACATTTTCATCAGTGATCTGGATGATGGAATAGACTGCACTCTCAGTAAGTTTGTGGATGACACCAAGCTGGGGGGAACAGTAGACACATTGGAGGGCAAGGACAGGATTCAGGGAGACCTAGATAAATTGAAACAGTGGGCCAATAAAAATCTTATGAAGTTCAATAAGGACAAGTGTAAAATCCTGCATGTGGGACAAAAAAACCCCATGCACTGCTACAGGCTGGGAAACATTCAGCTAAGTAGCAGCAGTGTAGAAAAGGACCTGGGGGTCATAGTGGACGGGAAGCTGGATATGAGTCAGCAGTGTGCTCTTGCTGCCAAAAAGGCCAATGGCATACTGGGCTGCATCAAAAGAAGTATTACCAGCAGATCAGGGGATGTGATCATTCCCCTCTATTCTGCACTGGTGAGGCCACATCTAGAATACTGTCTTCAGTTTTGGGCTCCCCACTACAAAAAGGACAGGGACATGCTAGAGAGAGTTCAGAGGAAGGCAACCAAAATGATTAAAGGACTGGAGCACAAGCCCTATGAGGAAAGACTGAAAGCATTAGGCTTATTTAGTCTGCAGAAGAGAAGGTTGAGGGGGGATTTGATAGCAACCTTCAACTACTTGAAGGGATGCTCTAAGGAAGATGGAGCTCTACTGTTCTCGGTGGTAACAGAGGACAGAACAAGGAGCAATGGTCTCCAGTTGCAGTTAGGGAGGTCGAGGCTGGATATTAGAAAAAACTCTTTTACTAGGAGAGTGGTGAAGCATTGGAATGAGCTGCCAAGGGAGGTGGTGAAATCTCCATCTTTGGAGGTGTTTAAGGCCCGGCTGGACAAAACCCTGACTGGGATGGTTTAGTGGGAGTGGTCCTGCCTCTGGCAGGGGGTTGGACTAGATGACCTATGAGGTCCCTTCCAACCCTATGATTCTATGATCTGGCCAGCATTCCAGGAGCCAGACATGGGGGGCACTTCTCCCTACCGCCCAGCTAGTGGTGGGGAAGCCAGGCATATGGAGGTGCCTTCCCCTGCCACCCAGCTAGCGCTGGGGAAGCTGGGCATGTGGGGTCCCTTTCCCCACCACCCGGCCAGTGAGGGGGAGCCAGATGTGTGGGGTCCCTTCCCCTACCGCCCAGGTAGCATGCTGGCAGCTGGGTGGGAGGCCCCTTTCACCCCTCCCTGGGGCACGGTTCTGAACCCTGGCCCTTTCTTCCAGGGTACCATGCACCCTGGGAGGAAGGTCATACTAGAGTTTAAATCGATATCATTGTTATATTGATATAACTCATCCACACAGTGTTATATTTATATAACAGTTTGATTTAGCTGTCATATAGATATAAAACTAGGTTTTATCATATCGATGTGAGTTTCCTTATAGTGAAATGATGGAGCTCGTCATTTCGCTATAAGAAAACATCATATGGACTTAACCTTTTTAAAATTGAAATAACCAGTATTATTTCGATTTAAAACCTGTGTGCGGACATACCCTCTGAGTGCTGTTGAACTGAATTCTCCTGTGTGGGGCCAGAGCTGGCAGGTTGAAAGGGGAGGACATGGGAGAAGTATTTGGAATAAACCTCTCTGAGTGGGGTATGGACAGGAGAGGGAGGGGAAGTCTGCTGCAATAAAGAAGAAAGGGAGTGGGGAGTCTACCTCTTGCTGCCTTAATTTCCTGAGAAGGTAGAATGGTCTTCTGGTTAAAGCAGCAATGTGTTCTGAGTTCTAGCCCCTGACCTTGGAGTGTCTGGGGGGTCTAGTGGCTGGGGTAGGGCTGGGAGTCCTGGGTTTTATCCCCTGTTAGGGGAGAATGAGGTCTCTTGTGTGTCTGAGCCAGGGGTCTGGGAGCCAGGACTCCTGGGTGCTGTTCCCACAAGCTATGTGGCTGTGCGACCGCACACATGAAAAAATCCTGCCACACAGGATTTTTTCACTCCCATGCACAGGATGGGCAAGGCTGGCAGTGGGACCAAGGATTGGCAACAGGGGCAGGCCCAGGGTCTGACTGAGCTGGGCCGGGCCATTGGCAGAGCTGGGGATCGGCCGGGGGAGGGGAGGAGGTGGCAGGCCCCAGGTTGGGAAAGAGTAACACTGAAAGAGACACATAAAAAATCGAATCCTCTCACTTAAAGTAGCCTCTGATCTAATTTTGCCTTTAGATATTTGAGTATGAATCTCTGTGGGCTAAGAAGCTGTGTCCACTGGTGAGGTTACTTTTGTGAATTCCATCCAGAGTCAGAACTTGAAGACATCCCTGTATTTAGTTAATAATAAAGTTATACTTTATGCTTATTATACTGCTGACTTTCATCAACGGATCGTGAGAAGCTGACCAAACATTAATTTAAACATTACGACTCCCCTCTGAGATTAGTATTATTTCCCTTGCATGATAAAAATAGTGAAAGTAAAGCCTGTTTCTGCAACATGTGGAGCATCCTCAACTCTCTGACATCATTGGGAAATGACTGATGCCCATCAATATTTTCCAAGGTGAACTCCAGGCAGCTTGCCATAGGTAATACGGCAGTAGCTATTAGGAGCTTCAACATTGGAACTCAGAAGTCCCAAAGCCAGTCCTCTATTCTAACTCTTAGGCAATGCTTCTCATCATCCGGCTAAGCATAGTTAAATTTGCAGCATAATGAATATCAGAATGGGCCAAAAACAAAGTAAAATCAATTTATCTGATTAATTATGTTATTACAAATACTATTATTCAGCCTGGTTGCAAGGGTCTTCCCTCTAATGTGTGTTTTGGGCTGACAGGTTGTCCTGGACAGATATTATTAAACCATAAAATCTCGTGGGATACAACCCACTTCTTCACATGTATATCCGAATATACATATATTACATCTGAAATAGCGTACTGTAACCCATGAAATAGTTTTTGAAATTTTATGTAAAATAAACTAACATGACTACCGCACTTAAAATGGCTCCATCTAAACTGTTACAACTAGAATTCGTGGCTGTAGGTTAAAATGGATTATCTTAGTTCAATTTAGAGTGAGATTGTGAACGCCCAACTCTCGTTTATAATACTATTTATTCTACTAATATTTCATGTTTCAAGCTTTTCAGAAGAATCAGGAAAAATATTTGGGTTCTAAATTAATTATTAAATTAAGTAAAGAATGACACAAACTGAAAAATGTGTTTGTCAGGAAGTGAGGTGTTTGTTTAGCAGTTCACATTGATAAGTGTGGTAACTTTCCCTGATTTTCCTCTTCCTCTAAATCAGGGGTCTCAAACTCAAGGTCTGTGGGCCACATGCAGCCTCTAAAGTTATTTCCTGTGACCCACAACAACACTATCATTATGGATATTTGCAATATCACTGTATGAGAGGGTTTCAGTGGTGCAGCCCTTGAGCTAACAGATGAGTCCTTCTGTGGCCTTTGTGCTGATTTGAGTTTGAGACCCCTGCTCTAAATATTATATCATGATAAAAAACAATTTTTAAATAACTTTTATTAATTTTTCATTCTATAATTTTCAATAAATTCTGTCATGTGAGTTTGCACAAAAATTTTATTCAGAAAAAGTTTCATACATGGGTTGAAAATTTTGTACACAAGTGGCCAAACTTTAGTGCAAACATTGCTCTTCCTGGGTTCTCTTGCTGCTGTGCCACTGATTTCATATAACCTTCAGTGAGTCACTTCCCCTCCCTCAGGGCCTTGGTGCCTCCATAGTAACAGAGCAGGGGGGGACAAAAAGCAGTGTCTCCCTTGTGCGTGTTGGTTTGGTAGCAGTCACAAAGCACTCTGCTGGTGCATGGGCCCATGTCTGACAGTGATTTTTACAGTGGGGGGGGTCTATGGCCCTTTCAGAGTGGCCTGTGAACAAGCGATTTTGGGGTGCAGGGAAGGGGCAGGATGGAAACAAGAAGCCACCCTCCCACAACTATCCCTATGGCTGCAGCTCCATATTTGCTGTGCCACAGGTGACCAATGGAGCAGCCCATGTGCCTCATCACCAGCACAGACATCGGGGAGCTGGAGGTTATGGAGGAGGCTCTGGAGATCCTGCGTGGCTTGGACCAGCCTGTGGTGGTGGTGGCCATCGTTGGGTTGTACCGCACTGGGAAGTCCTATCTCCTCAACAGGCTGGCTGGCAAGAGAACAGGTGAGAGATATTCTGCTTCCCTGCCCCCTATGGGCCCAGCCCTGAAAGACCCCTGCACAAAGCTGCAGATGCAAGTCTGTTATTGAGCCTTAGGGGGGATGGAAGAGACCTCTCTGGGCCATCATGTGCAGTCCCAGGCACAGAGGCAGGGCCAGGAAACCTGAAATAGCCCTGGCAGAGGTTTGCCCAACCTGTGACCAATATATACTGGCTTGTGGGCATCTATCTGTTGCCATGCCACTGTTTGTCTGTCTGTCCATCTGTCTATAACTAGTACCTACATATGTAGGAGTGGCACCATATGTACCTTAATCTGCATCAAGCACAGATATTACAGCAGTTCAAGATCCCACATCAACCTGGGCCTTTCATCAACTCCTGCCCTCATTTGCTGAGGGTCTCTGAATCCACTGCATTAGTTGAAGATTGTTTTCCCTCAGGCAGTGAGGAGCCAACAGGATCAGGACACAGGCGCATTTTATCCCAGCACAGGTGGTGAGGTATTGTTTCTGGGCAGCCCTGGGACATGCTGAGGGATGGTTAGACACAGGATTGTCCTACCCAGTACACCTTGGGTGGGGGTGTCACACCTTCAGTACCTGCCATGCATCTGTTCACAGCGAAGGGCTCAGGTGTGGCTGCAGCCCCAGGAAGAGGAAGAAAGCTGATGGGTTGACAGTGGATTACTTACCAGTGACCCTCCATCTTTGAGATGGGCTGCTTGCACACATTCAGTATTAGGTGTCTACGTGCTGCAGCACACGATTGGTCGGAAGCATTTTGTCCTAGCTTGTCAGAGCAGGGTCAGCGGCTGACACCCCCTCTGGTCACTCCCATGGCTATATATATGGCCCCTTAAAGTTGCCAACTTCGAACAGTGGGGATGGTGGGGAGGCCCTAATTGTATGCAAACAACCCATCTCAAACAAGAACGGTTCTTCAAGTGCTGCTTGGATACATTCAGTATTAGGTGACTACTAGTGGTACTGTGGATGGTGGGTGGAGTTGGAGTTTTCCACCTTCAGGATGGTGATTCCTCTAGGTGAAGCTCCAGCAGGAGGTCACCCGACGTAAACATATTGCCTACTTAAGAGGGGAAAGAGTAACTCCATGAGGCCCTCCATGAATAGACACATGGGGCCCTAGCGAGAACTGCAAGTCACCTTGAGGTGGAGTGGGCCCAAGGCTGCGAACGCAGGTCCGGCAGAACCCAAAACCCTGTAAAGGCAGTCAGAAGTTAGGGACTCCTTGTTCCCAAGTGAAATAGACTCTCTCTTCTTTGCATCCTAAGAACAGTAGACAGGGATAAACTGGCTAAGAAGGAGGGCCACTCCCAGGGCAGACTGGGTTGGAGAACTGCCCCTGAAATTCCTAGCACGTTAGGATCCTTACTGGTCCCCATGCTACCAAGACCAGCCACCACTCTCGGGGGTTTGAGGTAGGATCAAATTTGGCAAATGAAATAATATACTGAATGCCTGTTGCTAAGACCTATATAGGAGAAGGGAAGGTCTGTGCTCCCCAGGGAGAACAGGGTGTACAGAGCCTTGCTCCCATTGGAGCCTAAACTATGATATCCAGTCACAGTGACCCACTTGCAGGTAGAGAGGAATGGCAAAGATGGGCCCTCCCTAAGCAACAGCAGCTCAGACTGCATGCTTGTATCAAGGGTGAATAGAAAAACTACTTCACTGAGCTTGGGAGTTCAAAGGAGAGCTCAACACTGGGCCATAAGGGTTGGCTTCGAAGTATTCCTGTAATCCTAAGTGGTGAATGGAGTACTTCCACTAGGGAACCCAGTGCGGGAAGGAATAAGTGCAAAAGGTCTACCTTTGGGTTACAAGTGAGTCACCCCTAAGCTCGGGGCAGCAGACAGTGGCCTGAAAGGATTTTTAGGGAGTGCTACCCTGATACTCCCTGCAGGACAGAAGTAATCCAGTCCAAATCCCTCTAGGTGTAAGGTGAGGAAATGGGTGGGAGTTAGCAGTGTCAGAGGGAATCATCCCTACAGATCCCTAGGGTCAGGTCATACAAAATGGCAGCTGGGGTATACAGAGATCCACAGCAGTAAGATTGAAGGCACCACTCAAAGGGGGAAAGGCAGAGACCCCAATAATGTGGAAGGGAGAGAGAGGAGTGAGAAGGGATCCTGTCTTTTCAGTCACCTTAAGCAAAGGCAGCACACGCATAACCCAGGGAAGTAAGACCTGGACTAACTCTCCAAGGCTAGAGGCTTAGAGAGGAAGGGCAAATATGATGAGGTGTTTCAGAGTAAAACCATCACACAACCAATTTTCCTGCCCCCTAAGAGAAAAAACCTGGCACAAGGTATATGGCCTAGCACTCTACATCTCTGGCCCAAGAGGCTGAGGCCCACAGGCACCCCAATCAATAAGAAGGACGAGTAGGTAATGACAGGCAACGAGACTATGGGATGACAGCCATAGTACCCTACTCCATGCACCAGGATATGCTTAGTAGTAATTTTCCAAGGTCCATGTTCCCAGGGGAGAAGGAGGCCCCTAGGGTAGGGTTGGGGAAAAAAGGGAAGAGAACAAGCTCCCTCACTTTCGTCTATGGGACTATAACATCCCTTTAGGTAGTGTAAAGCCGGAGGACCATAAAAGACTTAGAGGTGAGAGCAACCTGCATAGGGTTCAAACTTCTAGGCTTAAACAGAGAGCCCACTATCTCTACTTGCTAAGCCCGCCTGGCAGCCTGAGGAGGTGAAGGAAGACATGGGGGGGATGGGAGAAGCAACAAAACCTCCCTGACCTAGGCCTCAACCAAAAGGATGGGGGGGGGGGCAGGTGGGAGGAGACTAGCCTCCCTTCTCTGAGGAGATGCACACTGGCAGGCTCAGAAGGGACAAGCGGGAAAATGGGGACAGCTCACCCGAGGAAATGACAAGAAGTAGAGATGTGTGACCACTACCAGTTGAGGGGCAATTTCCCTCACTAGTGCCCTATAGGGAGGCCCCATAGGGTTGGAAGTTAAGGAGCCACTGGCACTTCCTTCAGCTTAGGAGCCCCAGGTATGAAACTCTTGGGGCACTTGGATGACAGTAGGTTATTAAATGGGGTCTTATAAAGCTGGATGGACCTAGCCAAAGACCTTTCTTGACTGTAGAGAAAAGGAGGAATGTGGGCCAAAGTTGAGAAAGAGGTCTTGATGTTCAGTGTAGACCTGCTGGGAAACAGAGGGCATATAAGCTCTCTGTGTATGGTGAGGTACAGCTCTTGTTGCCCGATGACCTGAGGGTGGTTCAAGCCCTGGTCATCTCTAGCCTGGAGTAAAAAGAATGCAGGAGGAGGGGAGAAAAAACTACAGGGGATTGGACCTGTACCACCCCCAAGGAACAACATTGCACTAACCCACAGCCCAGTGTATGGGGAGACAACTATGAATGAGGGGTGAGGGCAATCCAACCGCACCAGCTCATGAGCGGTTTCACCCCCTAGTTTGGATTAACTATGAAAGAATTGTGCAGGTCCTACCTTGGGCTTCTGTAGGACTCCACCAGAAACTCATTTTCCCTTGTAATTGAGCACTATGGCGCTGACTCACAGCTTGGCTGGATCCTCACCATGCCCACGCTAAGTTTACAGGCAAGGCTATGAACACCTTCTTGGGTTTTAGTGGAGACAGACTTAGGAACAAAGCAAATAGGTAGAAAGAGCTAGGAGTGGAAGCAGGGTCTTGGAGGGCTGGCCCCAAACACCAACAAGGAAGTGGAAAGCAGATGTGGAGTAGGCAATTTGCCCGTATATGCTAAGAAGATAGCAGAGTTTACTGGGAAAAAAGGACTCAGATGAGACATTTAGCACCGAGATGAGGCTCCCCTCACCCCTAGGAATACAGAGGTCTCTGGTCCAGCATTCCATTATAAAGTGGGGGAGCAGAAGCATCCGGAGATTGTTCAGTCGTTCTTACCAAGTTGCAGGCCCCCTTGATAACACTGGGAAAATTGTTCCTAAAGGATGGAGTGAGGCTATCCAGTGATTCTTGATAGGCTCACTAGAAGGTGTGGAAGGTTTGGAGAGATAGTCCACTGGACTAAGACGTGAAGCCTTGTAACCATGCTAGCTTGGAGCCACTACCGGGTCCTATCTATGCTCAGTCAATCAGGGTAGCTTGTGCTCCCTAAGATGAGGAGGACCAACAGAGCAGCTCGATGTGTGAGACGGGAGCATTCCCAGGGACCAGAGATCTGACCTGGGGTCCCTAGCACCACTTAGGAGGGCGTCCGAGCTTTCCACAAACAAGCACTGTTCCTCGAATGGAAGGTCCCTTATGGTGGGCTGAGTGGACCAAGGTAGGCTGATTTCATTAAGCCATGCCATGCACCTCATAACAACGGCTGTTGTGACTCCTCAGCTTGCTGTGTCTGTAGCATCCCAAGCTGCTAGGAGTGGACCATGGGATGCCAGGGAGCCTTCCTCAAGAAGGGATTCAAAATCTTCCCTCTGATCTTGGGCGAGGAGGCCTGAGAATCTCTTAAGAGAATCCCAGATATTAGCAGCATATTAAGCCACCAGTGCTTAGTGGTTTGCTATCTGCAGTTGGAAGGATGAGGTTGAATACGCCTACCTACCCAAGATCTCCAACTGCCTAGCTTCTCCAGACTCTGGCATGGGGTCTATAGAAGGTTCTACCCTGCTCTCCAGGGTGTTCTTGACTATGCTGGGGCTCGGACTGGGGTGGCAAGAGAGGAAGGAGAATTCCTCTGGTGGGACCTGGTATCTATGGGCTGCCATGTCCAACACTGGGGAAATTGAGGCAGGGTATTGCCATTGGGATCTGGCAAATCCAAGCACACTAGGGTGCAAGGGCACTGCTACTGTTTCTATGGGAAATGAAACACCCAGATTGAATAGGGGGTCTTGGGCCCCCCATAATTGGTTCTGCCTCTAGGCCTGTGTGTGCAGCAAATCTTGCATAGAAGATCGAAATGGGCGGTCATGTCCTCTCATGTCTGTCCCAACTCTGCTCCCTGTCCCCCAGGGTTCTCGCTGGGCTCCACGGTGCAGTCTCACACCAAGGGCATCTGGATGTGGTGCGTGCCCCACCCCTGCAAGGCTGGACACATTCTGGTGCTGTTGGACACTGAGGGGCTGGGTGATGTGGAGAAGGTGAGCTGCGGAGGGTATGGGGGGTTACACTATAAGAAAATCAGCCAAGTTGCAGAGCAGAAGCTGTTAAGACTTGTGATTCCAAGGTGCTGATGGGAATTGTAGTATAGGGCAAAACATGCTAGGGAAAGGGATTCAGACAGGGGTATGCAACCTGCGGCTCCGGAGTGACATGCTGCTCTTTGGCTGTCTCCTTGAAGCTCTGGGCTCCAGGCCCCTTCCTGCCATCAGGGAACCCTGTGGACAGCCTGTTCCAGTGTCCCTCTGCCCCTGGACACACCCTAGTGCTGCTTGATACAGAGGGGCTGGGCGATGTGGAGAAGGTGAGCTAGGCAGGACCTGCAGCATTTGCGGGCAGAGGCTGAGGATGGGGTTGGTTTTGTCTGCAAGGAGCCAGAGTCCCTCTCTGGTGAAAGGAAGCATCACAGCCCCCCACTATCCTTGGGAGCTGAGCAAAACACCCCTGAAACCACAGACCCGACCCAAAGGGCATCTCTCCCAAGTACCTTGCAGGGACATAACTGCCCAGGTGAAATGTCAGTAGCAGCCTCCTTCCCCCTTTATTTCTACAGCACAGGCCTCCCCAGTGCCACACTGGGGCACCGGAGCCAGGCCCAACCCACTGCTCCCTGGGAAACACTCACACTATTTTCAGAACCAGAATGCTGTGATCTCAGAGACAAGAGATAGGAAATGTGCTCACTGCTCACTTTGTCCATCTCCTGCCTGTGCACAGACCAACGGCCCCTCTAGTGCGACCCCTCTGTGATGCCAGGGCAAATTCTACAGCAGAAACCCCAAACAAAGCTTTGGCAAGCTGTTTATAAGGGGGGGAAGGGGAAAGAAGGAGATAAGCAATGTTTCATCCAGGGTCTTATTTAGGAGGGTAAAATAGCACATTTCTGGTAGCATTTCTTGCACAAATTGAGGAAAGAGAAGAGAGAAAAAGGAAGATTACATAACTTTTAACTAGTTCCAAAGAGGCAGCCATGTTAGTCTAGTTCAGTAAAACAAAGAAGGAGTCCTGTGGCACTTTTAAAGAGTAACAAATTTATTTTTCATATGAGTTTTCACGGGCGAAGTCCCACTTCATCAGCTGCCAGAAACTGGAAAACACTTACATTGAAAAAATCTTACGGTATGTGAGGAAAAGCTAGTCTGATTGAATCTATACTTGTTTGATTTGCTGAAGTAATCTTACCTGATGCAATGAAATGTAATGACAGGATTTATCTTTCCCTCACATACTGTGAGTTTTTCCATTTTCTAGCATCCAATGACATGGGACTTCACTTGTGAAAGCTCATGAGAAAAAAAAAATGTTAGTTTTTAGAAGTGACACAGAACTCCTAGTTTTGAACTAGAATCTCATTTATAGGATAGAAAAGCTTGTTACTGTAGCAGCCTGTGGCTCAGGCCAGGCCCAGTGTCCAGTTTTAATTGTTATTCTCCTGCACCAGCCTGGCTGTTGGTTATTTTGATCAATTGTTTCTGAGAAATGGCCTCCTTTCCCACCCTCTCCAGAGCTCCACCCACCCAGCTCCAGCCTGCTTTCCTCTTCCCTTCATCACCCTGGCTGGGAAAGGAGACACTCCTAGATGGTTTTAGTAGCTCTGCACTGGTTCCCAGGCCACCCAGATCACCAGCTCTGGTGGCTCCAGGAGAGACTCCAGCTTGGGTCCTCCCTGTGCCCTGGACTGCAGATTTAACTCCCCAGCAGGGCCATAACTACAGCAGGGCAAATGGGGCTTTGCTCTGGGCAAATAGAGGCACTTTATTAAATATTTAATAGAGCCACTCTATTTAATAGAGCCACTCTATTAAAGGGCATGTTTTGCACTGCTGGCCCCAAGTGCTGCTAATTGCAAGGGGCACGTTCTGATCAGAATGCACCCTGAGCACCGAAACAGATCATTATGGCTCTGCTCCCCAGAGGCAGCTGCTCTTGAGTACAGGCAGGGCAAGGAAACAAAGCAAAACACTTGGTGCTGCCTGGCTGATGTGGGCTGGGATTTTCAGGGCATCTTGGAAAAATCCGTCAAATTTCATTAGCATGCCAGTTCCCAGCTGCACAGGATGTGAGGCTGAGAAAAGCTGACGGGCAGCATAATGGCAGGAATAATTCAGCCTGCTGTAGCCATCTGCAAACAAAGTGACCCTGGGAAAGAGCAGCTGCAGTGGGAGACAGAGTCACCACCTGGCTGGTTTTGCACTGCCTTGTTGGGTGATGGGGGAGAGGTGAATGTGTTGGCGTGTTCCCCTTGCTCTAGAAGGAGAGTTGATGGCTCCATAATGGAAAGCAGAAGAGGTGGAGCTGCAGGGCTCTGGTCAGGTGGCAGCCTTTCTTGCAGCAGCTCTCACAGAAATTGTGGGACTAAGAGTGCAAAACCAGGCAAACATGCATTTCCTATCCTGGAATCCCCTCATCATGACGTTGCTGTAGAGCTAAATGGGGCCTTGTCTCTCCAGCATCGCTGGATGTTAGGGCCACAAAACTGAACCCCAGGAGCCAGTTTCACACCAGCAACCTTTTTGTTCACTTGCCAGGGCAACCCCAAGAATGACGCATGGATCTTTGCACTGGCCGTGCTGCTCAGTAGCACCCTAGTCTACAACAGCAAAGGGACCATCGACCAGTACGCCATGGACCAGCTGCAGTATCCTTACAGTAGGGGTGGTTTCTGGGCTGGGGGGAAGGGCTCTCACAAGGCAGCGTGGCTCTGTTATGCCCCATGTCCCTGTTATGGCCCCTTTTCGGTTCCTCAACCCATGAGCCAGTTTTGTGTCTGAGATCAGTAAGTGCATCCAGACAAAAGCCGGGGATGAGGATGATTCTCAGTACTGTCGCTTCTTCCCCAAATTCATCTGGGCTGTTCGGGATTTCACACTAGAGCTGAAGATCAAAGGAGAGGGAGCAACAGAGGATGATTACTTAGAGAGCGCTCTCACTAGGAAGAAGGGTAAGAATGATACATTTAAGGGAGGTCACTAGCGGAGCTCCTCAGGGATCAGTCTTGGAACTGATCTTATTTAACCTTTTTGTTACTGACCTTGGCACAAAGTGGGACTGTGCTAAGAAAGTTTGTGGATGACACAAAGTTGGGAGATGTTGCCAATACAGAGAAGGATTAGGATATCATACAGGGAGATCTGGATGACCTTGTAAACTGAAGGAATAGAAATAGGATGACATTTAGTAGTGGAAAGTGCAAGGTCATACATTTAGGGACTAATAACAGGAATTTTTGCTGTAAACTTGGAATACATATGTTGGAAGTGACAGAGGGGGAGAAGGATCTGTGAATATCAGTTGATCGCAGTGTGACTATGAGCTGCCAATATGATGTGGCTGTGTAAAAAGCTAATGTGGTCCTAGGATGCATCAGATGAGGCATTTCCAATAGAAAAATTGAGGTGTTAGAACCATTATACAAGATGCTGGTGAGACCTCATCTGGAATACTGTGTGCAGTTCTGGTTCCTCATGTCTGAGAAACATGAATTCAAACTGGAACAGGTACAGAGGAGGATTACTAGGATGATCTGCAACATGCCTTTTGAGAGGAAACTCAAAGACTATGTCCACACACACATTGTTATTTTGAAATGTTATTTCGAAATAAAGTCCTTATTTCGAAATAAGTTAATTCGAATTAAGAAACTGTTAATTCGAATTAAGGGAAAGCCTACTTTCGAAACAGCTGTTATTTTGAAATGGTTATTTCGAAATAAGGCCATTTGGACATGTTGTTTTGAAACAACACGTCCAAACGGCATTATTTTGAAATAACTATTTCGAAATAACAGCCGTTTCGAAATGAATGGGGTTTAAGCTCTTTCAAAATGATGGTTCTTATTTCAAAATGACAGGCCCTGTCATTTCAAAATACGAAAATGTCGTGTCGACCTAATCTTTTTTATTTTGAAATAACCTGTGTTATTTTGAAATAAAAGAGACATGTGGACATACCCAAAGAGTTTGGCTTGTTTAGCCTAACCAAAAAGAAGACTGAGGGGAGGTATGACTGCTCTCTATAAATACACAGTGGAATAAATAACAGGGAGGGAGAGGAATTATTTATGTTCAGGACCAAGGTGGACACAAAACAAACAAGGAGTCCTGTGGCACTTTTAAAGACTAACAAATTTATTCATTTATTGCACAAGCTTTCTTGGCTATAATCCTACTTCAGACGCATGAAATGGAAAGTGCACAGTGTTAGGTATAGCTAGATATAGATATATGCAGAGAAGGCTGAGTCACAAGGTAGATTTTTTTATTCTATTTTATGAAATCAAACTACTTGTTTTGATTCAAACAGCATCCATGTGGCTTTTAAAGAACAATAGGTGAAAAGGTATTAATATTAAAAAAGGGCAAATTACCTGATATAATGAGTTAACTATCTTGATTCAGACCCAAGGCAATGGTGTCAAATTTGCATATGAATTCCAGTTTTGCAGTTTCACTTTGAAGTCTGGTTTTGAAGTTTTTTTGATGAAGTGTGGTAACTTTAATGTCTCTTGAGGAATATCCAGGTAGATTGAAATGTTCCCCTACTGGTTTTTGAATGTTACCATTCTTGATGTCTGATTTGTATCCATTTATGCAGAGACCATTCAGTTTGCATTGTTGGCACATTGTGGCATATGCCGTATTGAAAAATGAGCAGGTGAATGAGCCCTTGATGGACTGGCTGATTTGGTTAGGGCTTGTGATGGTGTCACTAGAGAAGATATGCAGGCAGAGTTAGCAACAGGGTTTGTTGCTAGGATAGGTTCCTGGCTTAGAGTTTCTGTTGTATGGTATGTAGTTAGTGGTATTTGTTTAAAGTTAGGGGAGATGTCTGTAAGCAAGGGCTGGCTTACATCGCAGGGCGTGAAAGAGCGAGCGATTGTCATGTAGGATAGGCTGTAGACAATTGATGACATGTTGGAGTGGTTTTACTTGGGGCCTGTTCTGTAGTGGGAGAGTGAGGGATCATCTTTTAGAATAGGCTGTATGTCCTTAATGATCTGTTGTAGAGACCTTACTTGAGGGTTGTATGTGGTGACTCTTTCAAGCCTTGGGAGACAGACCTCTCCTCACCTACAGACAGCCACCCAACCTTAAACAGATACTCACCAGCAGCTACAGACCTAACAACAGAAACATTAAAACAAGCACACACTCCTGCAACAAACCACTTTGCCAAGTCTGCCCACATATCTGCACAACAGATACCATCATAGGTCCTAATCAAGCCAGCTACTCTATCAAAGGCTCTACTAATGTGGTCTATGCCATCATGTGCCAGAAATGCCCCATCACCTTCTACATTGGACAAACAGGACGATCCCTGCGCAAAAGAATAAATGAACACACAACTGACATCAGAAATCACAAAATAGAAAAACCAGTTGCTGAGCACTTCCATCTTTCTAATCACTCTATAAATGATTTGTTAATGACCACCCTAGGAGATGTCAGTAGGGCATCAAAACTTCAAAGACAAACAGCGGAACTGGAATTAGTATGCAAATTAGATTGTGTGAAAGCAGGATTAAATCAAGACTATGGCTTCTTTTAGCATTACAACAGGTAATTTGACTTCAGCCTTCCCAGGGTTTGAACCTTAACAATTACTCTGATTTGCTATTACTGTATAACCTGATCCCATGTTTTACACTCCCTTGCATTATTTTCAGTCCATTCTATAAGTTTCCCCATTGCCAAAGTATCTGATGAAGTGGGATTTTCTCCCACAACAGCTCATGCGAAAAATAAATCTGTTAGTTTTTAAGTGCCACAGGACTCCTTGGGTTTTTTGCTAGGCTTGGTTAGAAACCTGTATCTAATTTCATCAGAACAGTGAAGTTCTGGAAATGCCTTCAAAAGGGAGATGAGGGGGCAAAAAAACCTAACTGAGTTCAAAACTGAGCTTGATAAATTAAGGGAGAGGATGTTATGATGGGACAGCCTAATTTGGTGACTAACTGATCTTTGACTACTAATGGTAGATGACCAGTGGCCTGTGATGGGATGTTAGATGGGACTGGGTTCTGAGCTGGTGCAGAGAATTCTTTTTTGGGTGTCTGGCTCATGAGTAGTGTCTTCGTGCTCAGGGATTCATTTATCACCATATTTGGGGGTCTGGTGGGGATTTTCCACCATGGCAGATTGGCACAGCTCCTAGGGTGCTTCACTTTCCTCTGCAGCATGAGGCATGGGTCACTTGCTGTTGATTTCTCTCTATCTTGAAGTCTTTAAACCATGATTTGGGGACTTCAGTGACTCAATCATAAGTTAGATGTCTGTTGCAGGAGTAAGAGGGAGGTAGAGATCAGACTAGAAGATCACATTGGCCCCTCTGGATTAAAAAATACAAGGGTATGTCCACACCTAGGCTTTAAAGCAAAACAATGCTGGTTGTTTCCCTTTAAAAAAAAATTAGGTCCATACAACATTCTGCTGTTTCGATATGACGATCTCCGTCATACTGAAACAACAAAACTTGAATTGAAATGTTAAAACCTACTAGGTAATAGAAAGAGCCGTTGAATCGAAATGGTTCTTTTGAAACAATGCTGTTAGGACGCGTTGTTTTGAAACAACATTGTTTCAATTAAATGGATTTGAACTTCCTCCCAGGGTGCTTGGCACCCTGCAAGGAAGGCCTGCCCCATCAGCACCCTGAACAGGGATGGGGGGCAAAGAGGGAGAGGGGCAGGGATCGCAGGGTGCCCTTATCCTCTGCCACTGGCCAGGATATTGAGGTGCCCCTTATCCCCCCATGCTGGCTGGGTGGCGGGGGAATAGATGCTGGGGCACCCCTTATCCCCTGCTGCTGGCTGGGCAGTGGGGGAGTAATCACGGGGCACCCCTTATCCCCTGCTGCTGGCCAGGCAGTGGGGGAGGGATGTCGGGGTGCCCCTTATTTCCCAGCACTAGCCGGACAGCAGAGGAGGGATGCCACTGCACCTGGTATCCCCCACCCTTGGCTGCATGGCGGGGACAGGGATCCCAGCACACCTGGCTCCCCGCTGCAGCTAGTCATGTGGCAGGGGCAGGGAGCCCACGTGCCAGGCTTCCCCCAGCAGCTGCCAGGCAGTGGGGGCAGGGAACCTAGTGGGCCTGGCTCCACCCCTCACAGCTGGATGAGAAGCAGGGACAGGGAGCCCATGAGCCTGGCTTCCCCCCGCAGCTGTCAGGCAGCGGGGACAGTGAGCCAAGGGGGAGCTGGATGCATGGGCTCCCTGCCCCACTGCCCGGGAAGCCAGGTGCAGGGGCTCCCTGGTCCCACCATGCAGCCAGCTGTGGGGGGGGGGGGCAGGAAGCCAGGCATGTGGGCTCCCTGCCCCCGCTGCCGAGGCTTCTCCTGGGGGAAGCTGAGTGTGCAGGCTTCCTGCCCCTGCCACCAGGCATCTGCTAAGGGAAGCTGGGCATGCAGGCTCCCTGCTCCAGCCATGTGGCCAGGTGTGGGGGAAAGCCAGGCATGCAGACTCCCTGCCCCACCACCAGGCAGCTGCAGTGTGGGCATAGGGGGATCACTGCCTTGCCACCCTGCAAGCAGCAGGGGATACTGGGCACCCTTAGCTCCATTTCCTCACTGCTCAGCCAGCGGCGGGGGATGCGGGGCACCCAGCGTTCCATCCTCCACTGCCCTGCAAACAGCAGAGGATGTGGGGCACTGGATAATCCCTCCCAGCTGCCTAGCCAGCCCCAGGGAATGCAGGCTGCAGGGGGTCCCTGCCCTGAGGGCTTTTTTCCCCTGCCTGGCTCTCCAGGTGACAGCCAGGCAGGGGATTGGGTGGCAACATGGCCCTGCCAGGGGGCCATGTTGCCACACCTCCCAGGGTGCCCCTATCTCAAATTGAACTAGCAAGTCCTGTGTCTGGACATGCTAGTTCAATTTTGGTTTTATTTGTCTGGACAGGGCCGGTGCAACACGGTAAGCCTGGTAAACGTTGCAGGGGGGTGCTGACACTTGAGGGGAGCCAAAACAGGGAGTGCGCCATTGCGGCATGCTTTGATGTCATTTGTCTGCACCAGCATCTGCTGTGCTTGCGGGGGGGGGGGGGGGGGGG
>ML682042.1:1927647-2010981 GCA_007922195.1 Podocnemis expansa
CCCCCCCCCCCCCAGAAATGGTAGCACTGTTCCTGTTTCTAGACCTGTTAAAATCGATTTTACTTAAATCAATTTAACTATTTTTATATTGATTTAGTTAAATACATTCAAGTAGAATCGATTTAACTGACTGTGTGTGGACATAGCCTAGGAGTTCATGTTTCCCCTCAGCCTCTTCATCACTCAGGCACCAACCTTGATATTTGTTTTCATCCCTTCCAGGAATCTAGCTATCCTTGAGTTTTTTCCTGCAGCCCAGCCCAAGGGGGCCTTAGTCCTTGTGGTGACCCAACAGCAGCTGCTGCAAAGGCTCTAGGAGACCTCTTGGAACTTCTGCTCTTTTAGGGATGTGGTTTCCACTTCATGCATCTAATGAAGTGGGTTGGAGCCCACAAAAGCTTATGCCCAAAGAAATTTGGTAGTCTTTAAGGTGCCATAGGACTCTCATGGTTTTTGCTGTACATGGACTAACGCGGCTACACCTCTGGATCTTTTAGAACTGGTTCCCATCAGTGTTTTATGCATCTGTACAAAAGAATGGTCATGCTGGAACCAGCTCCCTCAGTCCAGTGTCCTGTCTCTGACAGGAGCTGGTGCCAGGTGCTTCAAATGGAATGAACACAACAGGGCACTTATTGTATGATCCAGCCCTTGCCATCCAATCCCAGTGTCTGGTGGTTGGGAGTCTAGAGATACTCCAGGCATGAGGTTTCATCACTGACCACACTGGCTAATAGCCATTGCTGGACTGCTCCCCCCACCCCCATTAACTTAGCTAGTTCCTTTTGGAACCACATTATTCTTTTGGCCTTCACAACACCCCCTGGCAGTGAGTTTCACAGGTTGCTTGGAGTGAGAACATCCAGGAAATTGACTTCTTAGCTCCTCAAACAGTGGGATACCTAGCAGTAACCGTCCTTCGCGATGGGCTACTCACATACATTCAGTTACAGGCATCTACGTTCCACAGTACGGTAGCTCAGAAAGTCTTTAGCCTTAGCCTATCAGGTCAGGGCACACAGCCAACGCCCCCTCTGCGCTGCAACCACGGCTATATAGGTAACCGTGACCCTGACCCTCCCTTCTTTTTTGCCAACTCCAGTTAGTGGTGATGGTGGGAGTGATCTGAATGTATGTGAGCAGCCCATCTTGAAGAAGGATGGTTACTGGTAAGTAACCCACTGTTCTTCTTCAAGCACTGCTCACATCATTCAGTTACAGGTGACTGCTAACCATACCCAAGGATGGTTGGAGGAGTTACAGCTTACCCACACTGAGTACAGCTCTGTCCAACGCGGCATCATCTCTAGCCTGTTGGATGATAGCATAGTGTGTCGTGAAGGTATTCACCAATAACCACGTAGCTGCCCTGCAGATCTCCTGGATTGGGACCTGTGTGAGGAAGGCCATTGATGAAGCCTGGGCCCTGGTGGAATAAGCCCTGACATTCCCCTGGAGGGGTGTACTTGACCTTCTGTAGCAGTCTTTGATGCAGTTTACTATGCATTTGAAAATGCACTGTGACGACACTGGAAGACCTCTTTTACGTTCTGAGACCGCCATGAACAGTTGGGAGGTCCTGCAGAATGGGCGCGTGTGCTCTATATATGTTAAGAGTGCCCTTTTTATGTCTAAGGTGTGCCACTTCCTCTGGTTCTCAGTAACCTGAGGATCTGGAAGGAATACTGGCAAACAAATGTCCTGATTAAGGTGAAAAGGAGAGACCACTTTAGGAAGGAAGGACGGGTGTGGACAGAGTACCACTTTATCAGGAAAGAGCCTTGTGTATGGAGGTTCTGAGAAAAGGGCCTTCGGTTCAGAAACCGTTCTGGCCGAAGTAACTGCCAACAGAAAAGCCACCTTCCAAGCAAGGACCAGCAGAGTGCAAGAGTCCAAGGGTTCATAAGGCGGCTCTGTTAGGCCTCAGAGCACCACATTAAGGTCCTATTGTGGGATAGGTTCATGAGGTTGTGGGAAGACTCACTCAAATCCCTTCAAAAATCTGGTAGAGGTGTGGTGGGAGGAAACAGGAACACCATCCACCTTTTCGTGGAGGGCCAAAATTGCTGCTAGCTGGACTCTCAGTGAGGAAAGAGAGAGGCCCTTGTCTCTGAGGTCTAGCAGGTAATCAAGGATTAAGTGTATGGGGGCTAATGTGGGAATAGCTGCTTTACTTAGAGCCCAGCAGGAGAAATGTTCCCACTTGGCTATATAGGTGTCTCTAGTGGAAGGCCTCCTGATACCAATTAATACCCTCCTGACCCTGTCTGAGCAGAGTCTTTCCTGCTTGCTCAGCCAAGGAGTCTCCAGGCTGTCAGGTGCAAGAGACTGGGGTTCGGGTGCCGCAGGTGCTCCAAATTTTGGGTCAGGAGGTCCGCCCACAGGGAAAGGCAGAGTGGAGTGTCTACGGACAGGTCCTGCAGGAGTGAGTACCAGTGTTGTCTAGGCCAATCCAGAGCTATCAGTATCATGTTTGCTCCATCCCTCTTGGCCTTCAGAAGGACCCTGTATATCAATGGAATTGGTGGGAAGGCATACAGTAGGGCCTCTGACCAACTGAGGAGGAAGGTGTCCATAAGTGAACCTTCCTCCCAACCCCTGAGGGAGCAGAAATGCCGACATTTGCAGTTCTGTCATGTCACAAATAGGTGCTCCCCACTTGTTGATTAAGTGGGATACCACCCTATTGTGGAGGGACCACTCGTGGTGGGCTAGGGGGTTTGTGCTGAGCGAATCCGCCAGCTTGTTGTCCACTCCTGGTAGGTGAGCTACCACCAGAGTGAAAGTGTACCTCAGTGCTAGTTCCCAGAGCCTGTATACCTCTCTGCAGAGGGCTGGGGAGCAGACACGGCCCTGCAGGTTCATATAGAACATGGCTGCAGTGTTGTCCATCAAGATCTGGACGTATTTGTCTTTTATCTTGCCCAGAAAAATCTCGCAAGCCAATCTGATGGTCAGCAGTCCCTTCACGTTTATGTGAAGGAGGCTGTCTGATGGAGACCAAAGTCCTTGGGTGGAAAGTCCCTCGATATGTGGGACCCCCACCCCAAATCCAAAGCATCAGTGATCAATGTTGCCATAGGGACTGGGGCTTGGAAGTGAATTCCTCCCATGGCAAAGAGGGGATCCTTCCAGATCTCTAGTGTCCCCAGGATGTTTTGGAGAACTGACAGTACCTTGGACAGAGGGTGTCTCTGTGGGTGGAACACTGTGGACAGCCAGATCTGAAATGGTCTCATTCTCAGGCGGGCCATCCCTATCACGGAGGTGGCGGCCACCATGTGCCTGAGGAGCTATAAGCAGTGTTGGGCTATAGTTAACTGGGAGTCCTGCAGCTCCGCAATGATGGTGCAGATGGACTGAAATCTTGAGGGGGCAGGAAGGCCCTCCCTTTTTGGGAGTCTAACAGAGCTCCTATGAACTCTACGTTTTGGGACAGGCAGAGTTTTGACTTTTCTCAATTTATGCAGAGCCCCACGTACTTGCACAGTCAGGTCACTACATTGATGCTGTGTTCTACCTGAGTGCTCAAACCCCCATTTATCAACCACTCGTCTAGGTAGGGGTAGATCTTTATAGCCTGCCAACATAGGTAGTCAACGACTGCCACCATGCACTTTGTGAACACTCGGGGGACCAGAGAGATCCCGAAAGGGAGTGATGTAAACTGAAAGTGTTTTCCCCCCCACAATGAATCTTAGAAACCTTCTGTGGCATGGGCGTATTGCTACGTGAAAGTAAGCGTCTTTTAGATTGAGGGCTGTGACCCAATCCCCAGAATTCAGAGGTGGAATGATCTGTGACAGAGAAACCATACAGAACTTTATTTTCTTTATGTATTTGTTTAGAGCTCTGAGGTCCAGAATAGGTCTCAGGTCTCCATTTGATTTGGGAACTAGAAAGTAATGGGAGTAAAACCCTTTTCCCCATTCTGATTTTGGGCCCCAAGGGAGAGGAGTTTCTCACACTCTCTCTTGAGCATCCAATCTAGTTCCTGGCTCCCGAGATTCAAGTAAGGTGGCGGTTTTCTGACCCAAGGTGGTGACCAAAATTGTATGAGATACTCTTTTGAGACCATTTCTAGTACCCACCAGTTGGTTGGATGTCAGCCCAGTGGTGTGCATATCAACGCAGGCAGCTGGCAAAACTTCTGGATGAGGCTGTGATTCTGCTGCCCTTGGGCTGACCATTAAAAGCATTGCTTCTTTCCTGCCGGCCTTGTCCGTGATGACTACCTTGGGAGACCTACTCAGATGGGTCTTATCCCTATCCAGACCCCCATATTGGCATTGGGGGTACTGGTAGGACCGGGAGAAGGAGCCCTGCATCTGGGCCTGCTGTTGCAGCTGCTGTAGTTGTTGTTGCAGTAGCTGCTGGGGCCTGAAGGAACCCCTAACCGGTGGTGGCATGTACATGCCTAGGGATTTAAGAGCGGCCCTAGAGTCATTCATGCCATGCAACTTTGAGTCCATGGACTTTGCAAAGAGGTCAGGGCTTGCGGATGGTAGGTCCTGTATGATAAGTTGCAGCTGTGGGGACAGGCCTGAGCCTTGAAGCCAAGCCGCACATCTCATAGCCACAGTGGAGGACATGTTGCACGAAGCTGTATCAGATGCATCCCAGGAGGTCATAAGGGCATCTCTAGAGGCCAAGACCCCTTCCTCCACCATTATCTCAAAGTCTCTCAGGCGGTTCTTAGAGACGGCATCACAGAAGCTCTCCATGGCTCTCCAAAGATTGAACACACATCTCCCCATGAGGGCGTGGTGGTTTGCAATGTGCAGCTGTAAGGTGGAGGTAGAATAAACCTTCCTGCCGAATGGGTCGAGCTTCCTTGCTTCCTTATTCTTGGGAGTAGAGCCCGGTTGGCCCTGCCTTTCCTTCTGGTTAACTGCGTCCACCACCAGGGACCCCAGCGTAGAGTGCTGGAAGAGGAATGTGAACTTGTCAGAAGGAACATGGTACCTCCAATCTGTCACCTTGGGCACGGGAGGTATTGATGATAGGGTCTGCCAACTCACCCTAGCAATGCTGTACACCCTTTCATGGAGGGGAACAGATACCTTCGCAGGTGGAGCAGCATCACCCACGTCAAAAAGGGGGTTACATTCCTCCTGCACTACTCCCAAGTGCAAATTGAGGTTCGTTGCCATACAACAAAGTGGCTCCTGTTGTGTGCAGAGGTCATCCCTGTACGCCAGGGGTCTTTGAAAAGTAGACTTGCCTGGAGAAAAGGACGAGGGGGCCCGTAATCTGCTACGCTGGGTGGAATCTGGGCTGGGCTCATCGTCAGATATGTTCAAAGAGTCTGGAGTTCGAGTCAGGGATGGTGCCGACTGGTGCCGGAAGGCTGAGTCATCATCGGCCGTCCAATTCAGCCACTCCTTTGACCAGTCACTGAAGGAATCCAGGGTTGTGGGTCGACAGAAGGGGGAGCGGCCTCTTTCCCTCTGTGCATCCACCAGTCCCTTGCTAGCACGTGTGGATCTGCCCTGCAACGCCTGCACCGGGGTTGCCAGGGTCGTGCCTCTTCTTGACTGGGGTGTCGGGGAATGCTTCCGGCAGCGTTTACCCGTCCATTCATCAGTACCAGAGATTACTTTCAGAGATCCAGGGCACTGAATGGAGCCAGAAGATGACAGTGAGGACAAGCTAGACCTCTGTCTTCTTGGACCCTGAGAGCAGAGTACCAAGGGCTCATGGGATGAGTGCCAGGAGGAGTGGTAATCTGAATGGTCTCCAGTACTGTTTCACAGTGCTGGTGGACAGCTCAACAGTACTGAGGCCGGGGGCAGTACTGAGCCTTGCGTTGTCTGCTCCTTAGCCAAAAGCACTGCTTTGCCCTTCAACTGGGCTTTCTTCGTTGGTACCAGAGCTGGCTCCTGGAACAGGGTCCACACCACTGTAAGGGCCTCCAGCGTCAACGGTACCAGAAGGTGCCATGGTCCCAAATCCCGTGGAGGGGTGTCAGGGGATGGAGGTGGACGGCGCCATACTGGTGCCAAATTTAATGCTGATTGCAGTTTTATATTCTGAGCTGGAGAGTGGCACCAGATGGGTTCCGGTCCAGAGTTCGCAGACAGTGCCAGCAGAGTGTTTAGTGTGCAAGGCATATCAGGTGCTGGGTGAGATGTCCAATCTTGGGCAAGGGTGCACAACCTCTGCTCCCTGTCTTTCCAGGTCCTCCGCTTGAAGGACTTGTAGATGGAGCAGTTTTCTGTGAGGTGTGACTCACCGAGGCACGCAAGACATTTCTCGTGGGCATCGTCAAGCAGAAAGGTTTTGCAGCACGACGGACACTGTTTAAATCCTGGCATCTCTATTATGAACATAAGGAGGACAGGCACTTGCTTCTGCAAGTTTTGGCTGTTGTGATACCCGTCGCTGAGGGTGGAATGAAAGGAACTGGGAGCGTCAGGGACATGGTCACCTGTATAGCCGCGGTCGCGGCACAGAGGGGCGCTAGCTGTGTGCCCTGACCTGACAAGCTAAGGCTAAAGACTGTCCGAGTTACCGTGTGCTGTGGCATGGATACACCTGTAACTGAATGATGTGAGCAGCGCTCAAAGAAGAATCAAAATTATGAGCCTGCCCCAAGCAATCAGATTCATAACTCAGATGCTGCAGCAGACTAAGGCCCTGTCTATGCTATGGGCACTATGAGGGGTATCATTGACCTAGGTAACCCCACCTCCCTGAGGTCAACAAGGTAGCATATAAGCAAAAGCTGTGTGAATGCTGTTTATGGAGAGACAGCCAAACTCTGAAGCCAGCAAGTTTTGTTGTTCCAGTTTGATGGCTTATGGCACCTTCCCCCTCTGTGCACAAAGATCTGAGATGCAGGAGATGCCTGGTCCTTTTCTGGATGATGGATGGGAAGAGAAACAGGATTCCTGTGTCTGAGGACAAATCACCTAACGATGCTTCCTCCTTAATGGGTCATAGG
The DNA here is from genome assembly GCA_007922195.1 of Podocnemis expansa. Lineage (NCBI taxonomy): Eukaryota > Metazoa > Chordata > Testudines > Podocnemididae > Podocnemis > Podocnemis expansa. The sequence goes on from ML682042.1 coordinate 1,934,594, forward strand.
GTGAGGGGATTCCGAGGGCCATCGGATAAAGAAAGGCTGCTCAGTGTGTTAGACACTCACTCATCAGACACAGGCTCTCCCTGGGCTGAAGCGCCCCTGTGAATGCTGGATTTGGCCTTTAGTTCAGCATGGGGAGATCCTTAGGCTGCAATGCCCATAAAGACCTTGTGGTTCTTGTGCCAGGACCATTGGGGACCGGCTGTTGGGTCTGTGGCATTCTCCCCTCTGGTGCTAATGGGTCTGTTTGCAAACCTGCAGGTTATGGGAAGGACGTGGCAATATACAACACAACCCGTGACTGCCTTCGCAACTACTTCCCCACCCGCAAGTGCTTTGTCTTCGTGCCACCCGTGCCTGGTGAACAAATGAGCCAGCTCTCCTCACTGCCAGACAGCGCCCTGCACCCACAGTTCCTCAGGCAAGCCAACAGGTTCTGCGAGTACATCTTCCAGGAGTCGCAGGTCAAGACCATCCCTGGAAGGCAGCCTGTCATTGGCCGATGTACGCAGCTAAGAGTGCTTAGAGATTTCTGTTTGCCTTCCAACAGCTTTGGAGTAACAGCCGTTGGCTCTCAGCGCTCACTTGCAGTGTTTTCAGTCCCACTTACTGGTGTTTTCTCCTGGCTGCCCCCCTCCATGGCAGGATCTGCTATAAACCTCCCAAAGCTGCCTCAAGATCCTGTTAGGGCCAGCTGAGAATGGCCTTCACTGTCAGGCTTGAGGAATGCTTGGCAGAGCTAAGTATCCTGACCAGCACTCAGACTAATGCTGTTTTCTTGTGTTTTCAGTCTGACGGCTGGTGCTTTTCTTAGGCTGCTCTGCCACATTTTGCTAGCATGACTGTGCTGGCAGGGGTCCATGCTGGCAAAGCTGTACCAGGAATGAGCCCTAGGCAGCTTGTAAACTCTTCTGGGCAAGGACCAGATTCTGTGTTTTTACCATGCCAATGCAGGATCTTGGTGTGGGTGCCTCCATAGTACACCCAAAATCCAGTAATAATGGACAGTACCTAGTGTCCTGGGGTCCTGGAGTATTACTGCAATGGCAATAATTCCTAACAGTTCCCTGAAGGGAGCAGGCAGGTGTCCACTGAAGCAGCTATGCCTCCCTTGCATCCTACTGTCTGCCACCCTGAGGCTGGCTGCTGAAGCTGTGCTTTGCAACAAATGCAGCAACACATGGCTATTAGAGCAACAAGTTGCAGGGGGAGGAGGGGAGACCTGTTCTGGACCAAACTTGTATTTCTCACCAGAAAAGAGATTTCCTCCCCTGCCATGTCTCTTTAAATAAGACTCTACAGGGCTGTTCTCATTGGGGTGCCAGGTCTACACTAGAAAATTGGGTTACCCTAGCCCTGGAGCTTACGGGTGTGAAAAAGTCACTCTTGAGTGTAGTAGTTAAGCCAAACTAATATCCTGTGTAGACAACATGGGGAACAATTCTTCTGTTGACTGAGAGGAGGGAGATGACTAGAACCCCTCTTGATGCTGTGGGTGATCTGAGCAGCAGGGTATTGTCTCCCATCTAGCAAAGACTCAAGGGCAGATAACTCATCTCTCTCTGTCTAACCTCTGCTCAGGCTCTGGGGACTGTTTGGTGACAATATCTTTCTGACAGAGCCACCCCACTTATCTCCTTGCACAAGCTAATTTATGTCCACTGTGAGGCTCCTTTAGACTACCAGATGGGCCTTGGCCTCTGGAGATCTGGTGCAGGAGCAGTAGTTCCTGTGGATACAGCAGGCTGAGTGATGACTCTGTGTAACATGGCATAGCCCAGCAAGGTACACTGGGCACAGTCCGGAAGCCCTCAATTCTCCCCTTCCTTCCTGCAGTGTTTGGCTCCCTAGTGCAAAGCTACGTGCGCACCATCCAGAGTGGGCAGGTGCCCTGCCCAGAAAACATGGTGACGGTCATGGCCACCACTGAGAATGGGGCGGCTGTCAAGGAGGCACTGGTGCACTACACTGCTGGGATGGGAGCACAGAAACTGCCAGTGGCGTTGGGAGAGCTCTCCGAGGCGCACAGGAGATGTGAGGCTGAGGCCCTGGCCCTCTTCATGCAGCGCTCCTTCAAGGATGAGGAGTGCTTGTCCCAGAAGCGCCTGATGGTGCGTGAACTACAGGGGCTCTTCCTTTTCCACCCACCCTGGCTCAGTGCCTTGACTCCCAAGTGACCCTTCGCACAACTCCATGAACAAGGAACAGGTGCCCCTGATTTTCCACTCCTGTCCTTAGCTTCTGAGGGGGAATCTCCATAACCAGGCCTGATCCAGACTGACACCTTCTACCAACCTAGGTGTGATGATCTGGGTTGGTGCCTCAGCCCTGAGAAATATCTGGGCCAGCATTGGACACTCAGCTGTGCTGACAAGAGTGCTGCTGGTGCCACCACTGCTGTCCTTTGGGGGGTGCTGGCCTACATTGGTGGGAACTCTGCTTCTGTGGGCTTACCTTGTGTCCACACTATAGGGCCTGTCCCACTGCCGGTTCTGTCATACAGACACTGCTGTACAGCCACTGCAGGGCTCAGGGAGGACTAGCATCGACAAGTCAGTCAGAGGTGAGACACAGCTCTGTTGATTTCATCCCCAGTGTAGTCATGTCCTGATGACAAAAGACTGCCTACGTCGCCGTGGCCCCTATTGCTCACTTCTTACATCAAGAAAACAACCCCTCCATCAGTGGAGGTACATGTACTGGTCACATAAGCATGGTGCAGCGTTGCAACTAAGCCACTGTGGTCTCCATGTTCTAGACAGCGGGCTCAAGGCTTTGCAACATCTCATGCTGCAAAATTCTTTTCCAGAATCTCAGTTCTCAGTTGGTGTTTCTAAAAGCAAGTAGTTGTTCTGGTTGTGAAGCAAGCTTAACAACAGAATAACCTCCACCTGGCAGAGGAAGAGTTGATAGGATCTGACTAGCATGGATTCTGCAAAGGAAAAATCACATTTCCCTATCATTTAAAATTATTTGAATGTGTCAGTAAAGTAGTGGACAAAGGAGAATGTGCTGCATCACTTACAGACATCCAAAAGGACTTGGGGCTACTAAAGAAGTGATGTTGTTAGATGAGGACCTGAGTGGAGAGTATTGCTGCAGGATTACAAAACCAGTGCAGACTCCCCACCTGCAGCAAAGGAAAATGAAGATCGGCACTCCCCTCCCCCTGGCTGTAGCAGGGAACATGACAAAGTACTCCACCTGGATCCATAGATGCTGGGTCCCTAGTGGAGCCGAAGGGGGAGGAGCACTGATCTTCTCTCCCCCGGCTGCAGAAGGGAGCTGTTAGCTAGGGGCCCATGTGGAGCACAGGGCGCTACAAGACACATAGTTTCTCTGCTGCAGCCAGGTGGATGGAAGATCAGTGAGAAGAGGGCAGCCCCTATGCTGAACTCCTTCAATCTGGCTGCAGTAGGGTGGGGGCCTGCTGGCAGAGCTTGGTGGCCCTTCAGGTTGTAAAAATGATATCTGGGGTCTTTAAGCCAAAGATTGAGAAGCACTGCTCTACAGCATGCAGGTAGGCAAACTTATTTGAAGTCAAACATGTAACTGGTTCCTTTACCACAGAAGTAAAAGGCAACTGGTGCTAATTTGCCATGATTTTGTCACGTGTGAGACTTGGCAGTTTGGCAGCAGTGAGTCAATCTGGAAAGGGAACAAGATTCTCTTTACCATAGGTTATAATAACGTTTCCAGCAGTTCATAATCCATCCAGTAGTTACAAGAAACACTGTGACTGCTGTGGCTGCCGTCCCTTCCTGGTGACCACCTGGTTTTATTCCATGCATTGGAGGCTTTGATGGTTACTGATGCTATCTGTCCTTTTTGAATGAGCCCCAGCTAGCCCAGCCAGGCAGTTGCAGAGAGCAGCATGTTGAGCACAAAGAGCTAAGCCTTGTGAAGCCGAGCCCAGGGGCAATCAGGGTAAGCATCTGCACTGCTGGCTGAGTGTGGCACTGCCATTCACCTCTCATTTACTGAATAGGAGGCAATCAAGGAAAGGTATGTGAAGTTGCTGGGGAAGAATGAAGCTGCTTCCAAGAACTCCTGCCATGCACTGTTGGAGGAGCTGTCAGCTGTCATGCAGAAGAAACTCAGCGATGGGGTTTACTCCCAACCTGGTGGGTATGAGGTCTACTTGAGAGACGAGAGCCAACTGGTGGAGGATTTCCACAAAGCCCCTAACAAAGGAGTGAAGGTGAGTGTCTGGCAACAATGCTCCCTTTCTCTTGCCTGTGTTCCTACATGTGTCTGGAGCGGTATTCAAATCATTTCATGGGTCACATTTTCCTGGGGGCACAGAAGGGTTCGTAGCAGACTCATGGGTTCTCACAAATGATTCTGGGCTACTGAGCCCAGGGCTCAGGCAGAGGCCTAGTGTCCATCTCTAACTTTACTCTCCTGCACATGCTATGTGATCTCTTCTTTCCAGACGGAGGAGGTACTGGAACAGTTCTTGGCCAGCAAGAGGACAGAAGCACGAACAGTGCTCAGTGTTGCCAAAAAGATGACTGAGGCAGAGAAGAGCCTAGCTGGTAAGGCATAACAAGATAATAATCATTATATGATATTGAACAGAAAATATTCATGCAAGAAAATGTTTTTTTTCCTTTGTCCTCCATGATCACAACACACAAGCAGGGAAGTCAGATGAAAACCCTCAGTCCTCTTGCTCGAAGGTGGCAACATAGCATGACTTTAGTTCTGAGGATTTCAGAGCACACAAGAGCTCCCAAGCCAGAGAGAGACAAAGCAGGCTGCTCCCTAAGGGAGGCATCATTCACCTCACCTTGATTTAAGCTGCCTCTTTTCAAACTATCTGGCTGCTTCATGCTTTGCTATACTCCCTCACCCCTCTGTGCAGACTTCAGGCTGGAGTAGAGAGCCCCCTGCACTGGCTCTGATAGCTTGCAATTCCAACACCTTCCTCATTACACTACCCAGCCCTTCCTTGCCTCCCCTTCCCTCTTTAATAACTTGCCAGCCTAGCATTTCTCAGGATTGGCTGCACACATGCCCTGTGTGGAAAGTCTGAAATCCTTCCATATGGGAGCACTCAGCTTCCTATCTCAGGTACACCAGTGTAAACCAGTCACTCCAGCTGAAGTCAACAGAGTTATTTCTCATCTACATTGGTCTAACAGAAACCAATATCTTACCCATTGACTTTCATGTGGCTGCTCTGCCGGTTTCTCTGTAAGCATTTTAAGGCAGCAGTTTCCAACAGCTCAGTGCTGCCCTGTCTCTTCTCCCAGTGAAGGGAATGGGATTCTCCATGGAAGCAGTTTAAAGCAAATACTAGGGGCTTTTGAAAATTACACTCATCTCCCTCATCCAGGGAACTCCATTGACTCTCTAGGGATGTCCCATACATTCTTCTCTATGTCATCTGCCTGTTTGCCAGGGCTGTGAGTGGGTGCTCTGCGCACACCACCACCTTATCCAGACATGATGGGCTGGACAGCTGCACACTGTCACACTTTTTCTCCAAGACTTAGTACATGAGATGTGGGGGAATTGGAGACTGACTTGTATTTTCATTTGTCAATTCCTTTTCTGAAAGCCCAGAAGCACTGTGGTGTCATGCCAGCTGCATCAGGGGCTGCAGGTTTACGTAACAATAGAGAGCTGCTTCATGTGCCTCTATTTCCCCCTTTTTTAATCCCCAGAGGAGAAGCAGAAGGCTGAGATGTTGGAGCAGCAGCAGAAGGTGATGAAGGAGAAGCAGCTGCAGACAGAGCAGCTGATGAAGGACCAGGAGCGCAGCCACCAGGAGCACATGCGGCAGCTAGAGGCCAAAGTGGCTGAGGCTGCGGCCAGCGCCCAGCAGGAGGCAAAGAGGGCTCTGGAGTGCAAGTTGAAGGAGCAGGAGGCCATGCTACAGCAGGGCTTTAAAGAAAAGGCCACGGTGATGGAAGAGGAGATCGCCAAGCTGCGGGAGGAAATGAGTGATAAGAAGATGCAGGAGCTTCTGAGAATGGCAAAAGTCTATGGCATGGTTCTCAGAGTCATGTATGACACTTTTGTCAGAGATGTTAAGAATGACAACCGCCACCCTTCCTAGAGCCAGGCCAGTGAGAGAACTGGCCAACGGATGTAATTCAGGGCATTGGCCAGGGCTCAGTATCGCATCGCACTTCCATCACTTGCCTTCTGCTGTCAGGTGATAGGTCCCAGCTCCATTAAGCTAATAGCTGTCTCACTGCTTTGCATTCCAGTGCTTGCAACACTTGTGGTATCCCTGGGGTCAGGCAAAAGAGCCATCTGGGAGTTTTTGAGAACCAGCACCACTGCCTAGGCCTAGGACAAAGGCTTTTGGTTTCATATGATGTTTTCTCCTCAGTCTGCTGGCACAAAGGGTAAGAAAAACTAATAAGTAAGGCCAGCTAAGGATTTTCCCCGGGGTGGAGAAACCCTGCATGGCCTAAGCCAGACTCACTGCAGTGTTCCCCTGTGAGGTTATCAACAGCCTATCTGTGGCTCTGGCCAGCTGGTGCTGAACCAGTCCCAGAACTGGGGAGCTGCAAAGTACCCATTGGTGTTCCTAGCTCCCACCTCCTCCATCAGCTTCCAAAGTCCCTGGGGACATTTCAACAGCACTCAAGGGTTTAGATATGTTTAAGCTTCTGTAGATGTTGTTAGGTGCCAGCAGGATTTCACAAAGGGGCATACTGGCCCTTCTGAGACTGCCTTTTTCATTGCCTTTCTGCACTGGTATTTTATGGGGACATTATCAGCGGGAGGGAGAGATCAGAGTAGCTGAGTCCCTTTCAGCCAGGAATCTAGGACTCTTTGGGGACCTAAACCCCTTTGGCAATCTGTCCTGTTTGAAGATATTGCCCTTCAGCACTTTGGAAAATGGGATTTAAGCTCTTTCAGGACAGCCACCGCTCACTCTCACCCTCACCACAAGTGTCTCCAGCCTGCATTTCCCTCTCCCCCAGAAATTGCATACAAGCTTATCAAAAGAGGGTAGCGCTGTTCAGGTTCATTGATTAACAGCGTCTCCCACCGGTAATCCCAAATTGCCTAGTGCATTTGATCTGTCACTTGATCCCAGCAGGCCAGCCACACATCAGACAGGGCACCTGCATCTTTCACCATGCTCCATGGCTGCAGTTTCACTTTAGTGCCTCTCCCCATGACTCATCTGTGTCCCTCTAACTTGCATGCTTCTCTGCCCTACACCATTCTCAAGTTGGGAGCTTGCATTTGCCCTGAAACATCAGGCAACAGGACCCACTAGTGTTCCCCAGCCATCAGTCTGTGACAGATGTGTTACTTGGTAGCTCTGCATTCTTGAAGAATCAGGGCATAGTATACAGCCACTGTGACTCACACCACATCACCTCTAGCCTCTGTTTGAAACAGAAATGAGAAACAATAAAATGCAGTAGGAAACACACCTAAAACCCCTTTGAAACAAGAATGATGAAATTAGGGCAACTCTGTCCTCATCTACAGGGAAGATGTGAGCCATTAGCACACTGAATGAACAACAGAAACTTATTTGCATCAAGGATGGAACCAGAATTAGCATCCTGAATGGAGAATCAAGGTCCAAGGCAGGAGTCGCACTGTACTTTGGGACTGGTGAAGCAGGGAAGCACTGCATGGCTATACAATGTTCCCTCAAAGCGGATGATGCAGCTGAGCAAGTTATGGTATTTACTGAGCAACAATTTATGAGGTCTGGGTAACAGTTTTTTGGTGCTGAAAGTATCAGCATGCCTAAGTATCTTAATTCAAAAGTAATTCATAGATGTCTTTTCATTCAAACTTCAGTAAAAATGTTAAATTGAAGTACTGTAGTTTTATTAATTTACTAAACAAATGTGAGACAATGAAACTTGCTGCCTGTCTAGCCTCTACCATCATCTACACCGCTCAGTTTTTGTTGCCTGTCTTTGTCAGATTTCCAGAATACATATATAGACAAAGTGGGATTTTCTACCACAAAAGCTCATGCAAAAAATAAATCTGTTAGTCTTTAAGTGCCACAAGCCTCCGTGCTTTTTTTGCTTTACTAGACTAACACGGCTGCCCCTTTGAAATTAAAAGGGATTCAAAGTGGATCAGGCCCTAAATGTCCAAAACATAGATTGAAATTAAGTAGGTAGCTTCATATTTGCTCATGAGACTGACATGTTGAGGGGATTGTAGTTAATATCTAGCTATCAACCTTGAAAATACACCTATTCTGCCCTCAGTAAACATATTAAATTACCGTGCATTGCAAATCACAATCACTAGGTAGCAACCGCTTCCCAGATTTCCTTAGGGCAACATCTTAAGTAAAGTTATCTGAGAAATTCAAAACTTTTAAAGGTGGCAAGGGCAGAAACCATGTTTCAAGACAGTTTCTCACAGCATCACATCTCTGTAACCAGGGCGATCTTTTGTGCCTAAAGAATTTGCATCAAATAGAGTTAGGTTAGAGTCTGTTACATTATCATGCCCAATCATACCTCTCAAAAGCTAAATATGGGACAGCAATCCCCTTAAAGAATGGCAAAAAATCGATTAGGCATACAGGAAACTTTAAACACTGTGAGTATCTTCCTTTAATACAGTGTCTCTAACATCTCAGTTTAGGAGTTTATGGGTTTTTTTTTTAATCCAAATCATTTTCAACAATAAAAGGGAGGCTATAATTAGTATGCCTGGAGTGTAAATACTCTCAGAACTAAAATAAGCAAAATGAGGTACAATTGCGATGTGTGTGTCTGGTAGTGGAATATAATAAAGGTTGTTTAATAATTTTTAATTTCTGTCAATTAAAGCGAACCTTATCAAAGCTGCAAGAAGCAAGAGCAGAAATGGATTTGTGAAAAATGATTATTTTTCTAACACAGTTTTGGGGAAATAGAAACACAAAATCTCTCTTTTAAAAATTATTGCGCCACTGGCAATATTTTTTTCCTTCTGCCTTAAATGACTTTTTATCCTTTCAGTTTTTCATTTCATTTTCCTAATCATTAGGATTTGGTTCCTTCCATCACAGGAGTCTATACAAAGTTACACTGTCAAGCCCCACCTTGACAAACTGATTGCATTAGAATCTCTCACAGAAAAGAAAATAAATCTGAAATTAACCCAACTTGTTTTTACTTATTTTAAAGGATCGCTTTTCTTTCAGGAGCCTTTTAGCATGTGAAAAGCAAAGCATTCACCCTTGTTAGAGATGCTAAATGGCTCAATACAATTTTGCTTGGGTCTTTCAAGTCCCAAGTCCTCCTCCAGCTCCAGCCTGGCTCCTTTGCCTGCAGCCCAGCTCCCATCACCTGCCCCCACAGAGAGCCATGCGTCCCTGTGGCTAGGAGTGTCGCTAGGGCGGGGAAAGACCAGGGGCACGGGCCCAGCCCCGTCCCGCCCCTGGAGGCAGGCCCCGCCCCCAGCCAAAAGGCCACACCCCTCTGGCCCGGGATAGGGCCAGGGGGAGGCCGGGCTGTCACCGCCAGCTAGCCCGCGCTGTGGTGCGGCGCGGTGCAGCCTAGTCTGGTCCGGCGCGGCCACTGGAGGCCGGGCCAGCGGCCGCAGCCCTGGATCCCCGGCCAGGGACGGGGCTGCCACGGCCGCAGCCAGGCCCCGGATCCCCAGCGGGGGATGGGGCCACTGCAGCTGCGGGCTGCTGGCCGGGTCCCGGATCCCCAGCAGGGGACGGGGCCGCCACGGGCGGCCAGCCGGGCCCCGGATCCCTGGCCTGGCCGCCGGTGGCTGCAGCGACCTCGTCCCCGGCCGGGGATCCGGGACCCGGCCGGCCGCCCGCGGTTGCAGTGGCCCCATCCCCAGCCAGGGATCCAGGGCTGCAGCTGCTTCTGGCCGTGCCGGGCCAGGCTAGGCTGAGCCGTGCCGCACCGCAGCACGGGCTAGCTGGCGGCGGCGGCACGGCCTCCCCCTGGCCCTATCCCGGGCCAGGGGGTGGGGCCTGCTGGGCGGCCAGATAGGCCCCGGATCCCTGGCCGGAGATGCGGCCGCCATGGCCGCAGACCACCAGGGATCAGGCCCCGGATCCCCGGCCCGATTGGGCAGGAGAACCGGGGCACCGGCATTGGGAACCGGGGCACGTGCCACGGGTGCCCAACGCTAGCAGCGCCACTGCCTGTGGCCACTACATGGCTGCCTCTGGGAGCCCCACGATTTAGCCCTGCTGTCTCTCAGGGTCCCCCCTCTTGCCCAGGCTCAGGGCTGCTTACCTGCTGGGGCCCACACAGGCCCCAAAGATGCCACCATGCCACCATCTCTGCACAAGCAGCCTGCTGCAGAGGAGAGGGAGAGATTTAAATTTCCCTCCCCCTCTGCTCCTTCCCTGGCTATGTGCAGCAGGAGGGAGGGGCCGTCAGCTCTCTGGAGCTGAGACAAGAGACAACACGGGGCTCTTCTGGGCTGGGGAAAGGCAGGGCTGCCTGCGCTGTCCCATATGCTCACTGCACTGGTGGGGGGGGCCCACTGCGCCCCTGCCCACTAGCGCAGCTTAGAGCAAACATTGGTCTACACTGGGGGAAGGGTCTGGAAGTCGACTTAACAAGGTCGACTTTAAGTCGACCTTGTTGACCACAGGGTATGTCTGCGCTGGACACAGGGCAGATGTACTCAGGGTGCTCCACCCCCTACCCTGGCCCCAGTCCTGACTGGGTACCCAGAGCCAATTGGCTCCAAGGGCTGATCCTAACCCTGGGGGGGAGGTTGCAATCGGGCTCCTGCCCTCTGGCGAGGAGCCCAGTCTGGCTCCCCACCCCTCTTCGTAGGCAGTGGGGTTGGCAAAGATGGACTTGGAGCCCAGTCTAGCTCCTAGCTCCTCTCCATGGGCAGTGGGGGATCAGAGCTGTCTCCTGCTGGCAGTGACAAGTGACCTGGGGCCCAAATTTGGCCCCGGGTCACTTGTCACCATGGGCAGGAGTCTCCAGAGCCTGGTCAGTTTCACAGGAGTGAAACTGACCAGGCTGCTGAGCCTCCTGTCAGCGGTAACAAGTGAGCCAGGGCCAAATTGGCCACAGGTCCCTTATCACCACAGGCAGGAGCAGGCTCCAAGCTCCCACCCCCTGTGGAGAAGGACTGGGAGTGTGATAGCACCGCCCAACCCTTCTCCACAGGTGGCATGGCAGCAGAAAGGGACTAGGAACCCAACCTGGTGCACAGTGCTGGCATCTCCCCTGACCGCTTGCAAGCAGTCAGGGGCGCAGGAAGCCAGGATCTTCCCTGGCCACTTGCAAGCAATCAGCAGTGCGGGGAGCTGGCTTGTCCCCTTGCCACTTGCAAGCAGTCAGGGGTGCAGGGAGCTGGCATCTCCTCTGGCTGTTTGCAAGCTGCCAGGGGAGAAGGCAGCTCCCAGCACCCCTGGCCACTTGCAAGCAGCCATGGCAAGAGAGAGCTGCCAGCCCCCACCAACTGCAGAGAGGGGCTAGGAGCCCGATGGGGGTTCTCAGCCCCTCTCTGTAGGCTGCAGGGGCTAGGAGCCAGCCGGGAGCCCATCTGGCTCCCAGCTGCTTCTGCCCCCGAGCTCCTGGTCAAATTCACAGGCTTGGGGTCTATGAAATTACCCAGGCTTGGAGCTACTTGGGCCACAGCAAAAGCAGCTGGGAGCCAGATGGGCTCCTGGCTGGCTCCTAGCCCTTGCAGCTCACAGGACAGGGATGAGAGCCCCATTGGCCTCCTAGCCCCTCTCTGCAGGCTGCAGGAACTGGCTGTCAGCCCCTGCTGCCCATGGAGAGGAGCTGGGAGCCGGATCCTGCCCCCAGCTCCTTGCCACAAGGCAGGAGCCAGATTGGGCCCACAGGCCAGGTTGGGGCCAGAGACCAATCATGCCCAGTGGTGGAGAAGGGGGTGGGCCCTGCCCTGTAAATTTGGCTTAAACATTTACGCCAACTTACAGGGCAGAAGTTATTAAGTCAACTTAAGCACTTGCTTAAGTTGACTTAATAATTTCTAAATGTGGACTGGGATTTGTTTAAGTCGACTTAAGGGGCTTTAAGTTAACTTAAACCCATAGTGTAGACATAGCCCATGATGTGGGAATCTCTGCTCCTGAGGCAAATGAACTCATGTCTGCACACACCCAGCTCAGAAGTTATCAGACCAATTCTAGTCAATAGGTCAACTGATATCCAGCATATTGAATCCGCCTGATTGCACTGTAAGCTCCCCCACAGGAATGCCACCCATCACCAGGAATGATCAGCTCCTATTGTTCACCTAAACAAAATACCTCTGGTATACGGCCTTAAATCATTATATGCTCCAAAATAACCCTAGTGTTCTGCCTTGAACCATTGGTTTTCCCCTACAAAAATCCCTACCCAAGTTCTAAACTGGAGTTAGTTCTGAATCTGTTCTGATGCCTGATCTGTTCTGATGCCTGGACCCAAAAGCTGCACTGGGACTTCTTTTCTTTGCTGACCATGGTGGGGGCTGTGCCTTTCTCCAGCACTCCAGATCCTAAGCTGAACAGCCGGGTTCCTTTGAGTGAGCGGTGAGACAGCCCCCCCCCCAACCCCCCCCACTTCTTTTTCCTCTTAGTCCAGATATAACTCTCCAAACTTGATCTTTTGTAATCCACTTGAACTAGCTTTCCCCAATTCTACAATTGAAACTGGGTAATATTAACTGTTTGATCATTTCTCGCTCTTTCTATGATTATTAATATTGTAACTGTTTGGGTTTATTTCTTTCTTTTATAATTATTCATAAATTTTATGTACCTGGCAATAAAGTAACTGTAATCAAGCTGGTTGCCAGAATCTTTCCCTCTCCTTTGTGTTCTTGACTTCCCTATATTGCTCTGCAGCAACTCTTCTTTTACCTAGCTGAAGAGCCCTGCGATGCCCAATTTCTCATAAGGTTTGCTCATTAAGGGGGTTACCAGTGTGTCGAGCCTGTGGCATATAAGAGTGGCAGCTGCAAGTGGTGTTTTGATCCAGCCTGTGGAGTCCAGGGACATCTAAGGTTGACAGCTGAAAGTGCTGTTTTGATGCAGCCTGCTCAGATGTGTGCTCAAGTCTACTTCAGTGCAGTGCCAGGGGCACATAAGGGTGGCAGTAGAGAAGTGCCATGTAACCCAGCCTGCTGAGTTCAGGGACATATAAGGGGTCAGCTGAGAGTGCTGATAGACCTGATCTGCTCAGACGCACTTAGAAACCCAGTCTTGAGAAATTTATGACCTGCAAGGGTGGCTCCATTGGGAGGGACTTGCAGACAGGAGACGTGAGCTCCATATAGAAACACAAGCAGTACATTAATAGAATTCCAATCTTCTCCCACCCCTCAAAGAGGAAAGCACCCTAATAAATGAGCATAGCCTGAGTTGGTGAGCAAAGTTGGTAACAGATGTGACTATATCCTGCAAGACTGATGTAGTCAAGCAAAACTTGCCTGAATTCTGTGCGATGCCTCTGGGGTCTCTTGTATTAAAATAGTAATTGTTTTTGTTATGGGGAGATTATCTGTCACTTTCAGGTGCGAATGAAATTCCTCTTTCGAAGCCATCCCTAGGAAAGGTTCCCATACACCAGCTCTCACTGGATTTTTCCAGCAGCTGGAGAAAGGGGATTTGGTTAAATCACCTGGATTTAAACTTGTTTGGGCTTTCTTTCCTTTGGGAAAGGTTGGCAGGCCCTATAAGTCAATAAAGTGGAAATTGATCTTCTGACTGAGGACCAGCAGCAGAATTCTTGTCTCTCTGGGCTTTGGCTCCTGAACTCTCTGCTCACTCTGGTCTTTGGCCCGTCTCTCAGGGCAGCCCAGACCTCCTCCATATACCAAACAAGGGAATAACCAACCTGAGACAGGGAGATGAGCCCAGTTGCATCCCAGAGATCATCTGCCATGGTCCTGGAGCTTTTGGAAAATGTTTCCTGGGGTCTCAGGGTTAATTTAGATACTCCCAAGGTGCACACACACTTTACTTCTCCCAAAGTGCAGGGCATGAGCCAGATACCAGGCAGAACCTGTTTTGAAGAATTTACCCAGCGAGACTTAACAAGGGTTGGAACATAGTCCCGCACACCCAACCCACACTCTGCTTGGTGCTCTGGACACTGGAGTGAATGCCTGGCTGTGGGCATTCGCTGCTGCACCTAGGCCCATCGTTTTTTTCTGTTGGCTTGAGCAGGGCATGGCGTTTGCTGTGGATTAATTGGGCAATCTGCAGGCTGTCAGAACAGGGGACTGCAACCAGTGGAGTTTGAGAGGGAAGCCAAAGGAGAAAAAGCAGCCTTGAGAAGGAGGCAAACAAGATCTCCTTGCAGAGCTGTAACTATGGCTCTGCCGATGAAGCAAAGCCCCGGGTGGCCCAGAGAGGCTCAATGGAGCCGCTCTATTAAAGAGGCAGCTTTTTGTGACACTGGCTCTAAGCATGGCTAATGGGAAGGGGCGCACTCCAATCAGTGCCAAAAAACAGTGTTATGGCTGAAGAAGCAAGGGAAAGAGAGCAAACTGTGTGTTTGTGTCTTTTTCCTACAGGTGATTTCTGTTAGCTGTCAGTTACTGTGTGATTGTGACTGTGATTGTCTGAGGGTTGTTTGTACCATTGTTCCCTGCTCACCCTTGATTGGTCTCCATCAGTCTTGTGATCACTTTCCCCTGTATGTTTAACTAGGGGCAAGGGCCTTCAAAGCCAGTGGCTGAGCAACCAGGGGACTGCAAACAGGCGAGTTTGAGGGAAGAAATATGTGGCTTGTGAGGCCACTATGGTGAAGAAGGTGTGCATCGCTTGTGCCAGCACTGCTTATGTCTGCTCCACCAGCACCTGTGTCCAGACAGACATCCTGATCATGGATATTTCTACCTAGATCCTGGTGTGGACTTACGGAGACCGTGGCCTGCATTTCCCACTCATGGACAATCAGGCTGGGGAAATCATTCAGTGTGACAGGTGCCTTCTGGTGCAATCTCTCAGGAGGAAAGTGGAAGAGTTACAGGAGGAGGTATCTAGGTTCAGGAGTATCATGCCCTGGAGAAATTCTTTGATAGCATCCATGAGGAGACATGCAAGGATGAGGAAACTATCCAGGTGCCAAATACTGCTGCCACACATCAGAGAAGGCTGAGGTGGCTCTGGCACAAGGAGGACACGGGTAGCTAGTTACTTCTGGCAGCAGACAGTGCTCCACCTCTGCTCCCATCTCAGCCTCTGTTGTGGTGAAGAACCATTATGCAGCACTAGAGACATACGATGAGGTGGAAGAAGAGAAGACATACACCCCCAAGGCTTGGAGGATCACAACCATCACACCCAGAAGGAAATGCTGGGTTGTGGTGGTTGGAGACGCTCTTCTGAGGAGGACGGAGGCACCCATCTGTCGCCCTGACAAGACTTCTCGGGAGGTATGCTGCCTGCCAGGGGCCTGTATCCAGGCAGCCATGGAGCGACTGTTGAGAATCATCCACTCCTATGACTAGTAACCATGCTACTTATCCAGGTGGGAACCAATGATACTGTGAGAAGTGACACTCAGCAGATCAAAAATGGCTACATGGCTCTGGGAGCACAGCTGAAGGAGTTTGGTGCACAGGTAGTGTTTGCTTCGATCCTTCCAGTCAAGGGTAGGAGTCTGAGCAGAGACAGATGCATCCTAGAGGTGAATGCCTGGTTGCAAAGATGATGTCATCAGGAGGGCTTTGGCTTCCTTGACCATGGGGTGCTGTTCCAGGAAGGGCTGCTAGGCAGAGATGGACTCCACCTATCGAGGAACGGGAAGAGCATTTTCACACGTAGACTGGCTAACCTAGTTAGGAGGGCGTTAAACTAGGTTTGAAGGGAGAAGGTGACCAAAACCCACAGGTATGTCACAGTGAGGGAGACCTGGGGGAACAGATGGAACTTGGGGGGTGCCAGGACTGTAACAGCAGGAAATGAGGGGGTGAATCAAATCACTGTCTTTGGTGTCCTAATACCTGAGGTGAGCAGGGAAGGACGACACTGGGAGAAACCGCAAGGAGGAAGATACAACAGGAGAGATCATAGAATCATAGAATCCTAGGGTTGGAAGGGACCTCATAGGTCATCTAGTCCAACCCCCTGCCAGAGGCAGGACCACTCCCACTAAACCATCCCAGTCATGGTTTTGTCCAGCCGGGCCTTAAACACCTCCAAAGATGGAGATTTCACCACCTCCCTCAGCAGCTCATTCCAAGGCTTCACCAATCTCCTAGTAAAAAAGTTTTTTCTAATATCCAGCCTCAACCTCCCTAACCGCAACTTGAGACCATTGCTCCTCGTTCTGTCCTCTGTTATTACCGACAACAGTCGAGCTCCCTCTTCCTTAGAGCATCCCTTCAAGTAGTTGAAGGTTGCTATCAAATCCCCCCTCAATCTTCTCTTCTGCAGACTAAATAAGCCTAATGCTTTCAGTCTTTCCTCATAGGGCTTGTGCTCCAACCCTTTAATCATTTTGGTTGCCCTCCTCTGAACTCTCTCTAGCGTGTCCCTGTCCTTTTTGTAGTGGGGAGCCCAAAACTGAATACAGTATTCTAGATGTGGCCTCACCAGTGCAGAATAGAGGGGAATGATCACATCCCTTGATCTGCTGGTAATACTTCTTTTGATGCAGCCCAGTATGCCATTGGCCTTTTTGGCAGCAAGAGCACACTGCTGACTCATACCTAGCTTCCCAACCACCATGACCCCCAGGTCATTTTCTACACTGCTGCTACTTAGCTGAATGTTCCCCAGCCCGTAGCAGCGCATGGGGTTTTTCCATCCCAAATGCCGGATTTTACACTTGTCCTTATTGAACCTCATAAGATTTCTATTGGCCAACTCTTCCAATTTATCTAGGTCTCCCTGAATCCTGTCCTTGCCCTCCAAAGTATCTACTGGTCCCCCCAGCTTGGTGTCATCCACAAACTTACTGAGAATGCAGTCTATTCCATCATCCAGATCATTGATGAAAATGTTGAACAGAACTGGCCCCAGGACCGACCCTTGGGGCACACCACTAGTGACTGGTTGCCAGGTAGACATGGAACCGTTGATTCCTACACACTGAAACCGTTGATCTAGCCAGTTTTCTATCCACCTTATAGTCCACATATCCAACCCATACTTCCTTAATTTGCCAATGAAAATGCTGTGGGAAACTGTATCGAAAGCCTTGCTAAAATCAAGGTATATCACATCAATGGTTCTTCCTGCATGCAGAAAACCAGTCATCTGATCATAGAAGGAGATGAGATTGGTCAGGCACAATAATCAACAGGGGAAAGTAGGGCAGTTGGCCTGGTATTTTAGGTGCCTGTACACAAATGCAAGGAGCCTGGGAAACAAGCAGGAAGAATTGGTAGTACTGGCACAGACAAGAAACTATGATATAATTGGAACAACAGACACATGGTGGGATAGCTTGCATGACTGGAGCACTGCCATGGAAAGGTATAAATTGTTCAGGAAGGACAGGCAGGGAAGAAGAGAGGGCGGAGTAGCACTATATATAAAAGAACTATATGACTGCTCAGAGCTCCACTATGAAAGTGGAAACAAAGCTGGTTGAATGTCAGTGGGTTAAGTTTAAAGGAGAGGGCAACAAGGGGGATGTCATGGTGGGTGTCTGCCATAGACTGCTAGATCAGAAGGAGGAGGTGGATGTGGCATTCTACAGACAACTAGCAGAAGTTTCTAGATCACAGGCCCTGATTCTCACTGGGGACTTCAATTACCCTGACATCTGCTGGGAGGGCAATACAGCAGTGAATAGGCAATCCAAGAAGTTTCTGGAGATTGTTGAGGACAACTTCCTGGTACAAATGCTGGAAGAACCAACTAGGGGCGTTGTATCTCTTGACCTGCTGCTCACAGACAGAGATGAATTGACTGGGGTAGTAGAAGCAAATGGCAACCTGGGCAGCAGTGACCATGAGATGGTAAAGTTCAAGATCCTGATCAATGGAAAAAAGGAAAGAAGCAGAACACAAACCCTGGATTTCAGAAAAGCAGATTTTGGCTCCCTTAGGGAACTGATGGGCAGGATCCCTTGTGAGGCTGATCTGAAGGGGAAAGGCATCCAAGATAGCTGCCTGTATTTTAAAGAAACCTTGCTAAGGGCACAGGTAGATACCATTCTGATGTGCAGAAAGAAAAGAAAATGTGGAAGGCACCCACGTGGCTTAGCAGAGAACTCTGTGGTGAACTGAAACATAAAAGGGAAGCTTATAAGAAGTGGAAACTTGGACAGATGACTAGGAAGGCATATAAAGACTCAGGACTATAGTAATAAAATCAGAAAGGCCAAAGGAGAATTGGAATTGAAACTAGCAAAGGATGTGAAGGATAACAGAAAGGGGATCTACACGTGTCAGTAAAAAGAAGAGGATCAGGGATGGTGTTGGTCCCTTACTGAATGGGGAAGGTATTCTCGTGGTGGATGATGTGGAAAAGGCTGAAGTAATCAATGCTTTCTTTTACTTCAGTCTTCACAGGGTGAGCCAGCTCCCGGGCCACTATACTGCATCATGCAGAATGGAGAAAAGAGCAGCCCTCTGTGATGGAAGGCCAGGTTAGGGACTACTAAAGAAGTTGGATGTGCACAAGTCTATGAGGCCGGATAAACTGTATCCAAGGGTGCTGAGGGAGTTGACTGATGTGACTGCTGAGCAGCTGGTCACTATCTTTGAAAACTCGTTGTGAACGGGGGAGATGCTAGAGGACTGGAAAAAGGCAAATATAGTATCTATCTTCAAGAATGGGAAAAAAGAGGATCCGGAGAACTACTGACCGGTCATCCTCACCTCAATCCCTGGAAAAATCATGGAGCACATCCTCAAAGAATCTATTCTGAAACATTTGGAGGAAAACAGTGATTAGGAACAGTCAGCATGGATTCACCAAGGGCAAATCATGCCTGACCAACCTGATTGCCTTCTGTGATGAGGTGACTGGATTTGTGGATGTGGGAATAGCTGTTGAAGTGATATACCTCTACTTCAGCAAGGCTTTTGATACAGTTTCTGACAGCATTCTCACTGGCAAGCTACGAAAGTGTGAGTTGGAATGAGTGGACTATAAGGTGGCTAGAAAACTGGTTTCAATGGTTTCAGTGAGTAAGAATCAATGGCTCAAGATCTCGTTGGCAACTAGTAACAAGTGGAGTGCCACAGGGGTCGGTTCTGGGGCCGGTTCTATTCAACATTTTCATAATGATCCAGATGTTGGGATAGACTGCACGCTCAGTAAGTTCACAGATGACACCAAGCTGGGGGGAATGATAGACACACTGGAGGGCAGGGACAAGATTCAGGGAGACGTAGACAAATTGGAGCAGTAGGCCAAAAGAAATCTCATTAGGTTCAACAAGGACAGGTGCAAAGTCCTGCACTCAGGACAGAAAAACCCCATGCACTGCTACAGGCTTGGGAGCAATTCGCTAAGTAGCAGTGTGAAAGAATACTGTGCTAAAGTGCAAGCCTAAGGGATATTAACTGATGCCTCTCTGTAACCCCCCTTTGCTCCAAATCCCAAACATCCTTGAAACATGCCATGCTGCCTTAGTCCTGACATTATTAGCAATGTTATGTGAGATTCTCTTCCCCCAGAGCTGGGTCCCTTTTATGGAATAATGTTAGCCTGTACCAATAAAAAAAGTTAGATCTTATTACTGTTACCTTATGTATATGTTAATGTCTCTGACAAGCTATAAAAGTTTCTGTAATACATCACAGGGGCGGAGACCAGCACATACTGCTCTCCCCACTGGTGTTTTCTTTTACTTATCTGTAATAAACTGTTAGCTGTGATACTGCACTCAAGCTGGGCTCAACTGTTTTGTTTTTTTTTTTTGACAGCAGCACTGTAGGAAAGGCTGTGGGGGTTATCACGGGTGGGAAGCTGGATACGAGTCAACAGTGTGCTCTTGTTGCCAAAAAGACCATTAGCGTATTGGGCTGCATCAGTAGGAGTGTTGCTAGCAGATCAAGGAATGTAATTATTCCCCTCTATTTGGCACCAGTGAGGTCGCAGCTGGAATACTGTGTCCAGTTTTGGGCTCCCCACTACAGGAAGAATGTGGACAAATTAGAAAGAGTCCAGCAGAGGGCAAGAAAAACGATTAACGAGGTGGGGCACATGACTTACAAGGAGAGACTGAAGGAACTAAGCTTATACAGCAGGCATGGCCAAACTTCGGCTTGAGAGCCACATGTGGCTCTTGAATGAAAAAACTGTGGCTCCTGGAAGAATGTCAGCAAAACAATTTAGTAGGTAAAAGCATATGGCTATATGCCTCAGTGAGGCTCTTGAAGGTTTAATAAACAACTTGTGTGGCTCTTGTGTTCCATAAGCTTGGCCACCACTGTTCCCTCTAAGCTGTGCACGTGTGCGCACGCACACAGGTCATGAACCCTGCACACACAACAAAATAAAGTGTGTACAAAAAAATTCAATAGTGCTAATATTGGAGTTCACAAGGAAATGTTTTTGCACACGCAAAGAAATTGTTTGCGCACACAGACTTCAAGTAATTAGAGGGAACATTGTTGGCCACCCCTGTTATATAGAATACAGAAGAGAAGAGTGAGGGGGGATTTGATAGCAACCTTCAACTACTTGAAGGGACGCTCCAAGGAGGAAGGAGCTAGGCTGTTCTCAGTAGTAACAGAGGACAGAACAATGAGCAATGGTTTCAAGGTACAGCTGGGGAGGCTGAGGTTGGATATTAGGAAAAATTTTGTCTCTAGGTGGGTGGTGAAACACTGGAATGGGTCACCTAGGGAGGGTGTGGAATCTCCATCTTTGGAGATATTTAAGGTCCGGTTAGACCAGGGGTGGCCAAACTTATGGAACTCAAGAGCCACACAAGTTGATTTTACCTTCAAGAGCCACACTGAGGCACATAGCCATATACTTTTACCTACTAAATTGATTTTCTGAGAGCCACACTTTTTCACTCAAGAGCCACATGTGGCTCCCGAGCTGCAATTTGGCCACATCTGGGTTAGACAATAGCCTGGCTTGGATGATTTAGTGGGAGCGGCCCTGCTTTTAGCAGGAGGTTGGACTAGATGACCTCATGAGGTCCCTTCCAACCCTATGATTCTACAAGGCCACTTACTTTTCCTCCTAGTAAATCCTTCTCCTTCCTAAATTCCAAAGGGGCAGCCATGTTAGTCTAGTAAAGCAAAGAAAGCAAGGAGTCTTGTGGCACTTAAAGACAAACAGATTTAGTTATCGCATTATAACAGGTAATTTGACTTCACCCTCCCTGTGTATACTCTCTCCTGGAGTTTGAATCCTTACAAATGCTCTGATTTGCTGTTGCAGTATGTCAATTTTCCAGAGGGATAGCCGTGTTAGTCTAGTCCAGCAAAAAAATGAGGAGTCGTGTGGCACAAATAAATCTGTTAGTCTTAAAGTGCCACACAACTCGTTGGTTTTTTTGTTGCAGTATAACCTGATCCCATGTACTTAGAATAGAATCATAGGGTTGGAAGGGACCTCACAAGATCATCAAGTCCAAACCCCTGGAACTTGAACCCAGGACCATCTGCCTATTAAGCAGAGGTGCTAGCCATTACACTATTGTTTTACACTCCCCTGCATTTATTTTCATCCAGTTCTGTAAGTTCTCCCTCTTTAAAGCATCTGACTAAGTGGGATATTCTCCCACAAAAGCTCATGCGATAAATAAATCTGTTAGTCTTTAAGTGCCACAAGACTCCTTGGTTTTTTTTTTTTTTCTTTTCCTTCCTGTAACCTCCACCAAGCTCTAGGATGCTGCAGGGGAATGAAAACCCCAGCAGGGTCTGAGAGATGCTGACACTGTCCTCTAGTGGAGGATAGAGAAATTGCTAGTTTTCTCTTCATACTTGCTGCAATTCAGTAACTTGTTCTCATGGACGTGGGAGGCTCCCACCCAGGGATTTCCCGAACACCTCCCCTACAACTCCCCGGAATCAATGTTCCCTCTAAGGTGATGATGCAGCTGAGAAAATTGTGGATGCAGCTGATCAAGTTCCCTGACCCATACCAGGCCCCTTCCCCACTGCCTGCTGGCTCCCCAAGCACATCCATAACTTGCTCAGCTTCATCATCAGCTTAGAGGGAACGTTGGACCTGATCCTATGATTTACACTTCCCTGCATTTATTTTCCTCCCATCCTGTAGGTTCCCCCATCTTCAAAACATCTGACAAAGTGGGATTTTCTCCCACAAAAGCTCATGCAATAAATCAATTTGTTAGTCTTTAAAAGTGCCACAGGACTCTGTTTTGCTGCACTAGACTAACATGGCTACCCCTATGGAACTTCAGAAATATTCAATGTACTCATGATCTATCGTCATCATCCAGGGGAAATCACAGGATTTGAACTTGTAAAAAAATATACAAATATACACACACACACATTTTGTGATAAGACAAAGAAATTACTCTAATACCTTTCCAAGCAAAGAGAACAATTTTATAGATGCAGCCTTACATTTCTTGACGTCACTGCAGTGGTCTTGCACCAAACTGTTTGCTGTACACTTTGACATTTTGTGCTATGAATGTGTGAAGCTGCTTTGGACTGTGGTTTTTTGGTTGTCTGTAATTTCAGCTCATCTTTAGAAGATGGGAAAATACATAAAGAAAATGTCTGAGAAATTACAGTAAGAGCTGATGATCACAAATAACCAATACAGTCCCATTATTTTTTAGAGATTTCTAATGAATGTGCAAATTCTGACCAGACCTCACTCACTGAGCTAAATGAAGTCACCCTGATTTAGGCCTACATATCACTTGAGCTAATGTTAATTAAAGTCAATAACAGTTTTTTCACTTTACTGAAAAAGTTAGATCAGGCTGCCTTCTCTCTCTGCAGCAATCCCCATCCGCCAGTTTTGTGTTGTCCTTGTCTGCAAGCTTTGATATTTCCTTTGATAGCTTCCAACGGAAAACAGAGCTGTGCTAAAAATATATGCTTGTTTCTGGAGGGGACTCCTCCTCTGAAAGCCATTGTTTAGGGCACTTGGTAAAGATATCAAAATGGGAGAACATGTAGTTTGCCTATAATGTATTGTCAGGGCCATTCACTTAAATGTGAGCACAAGGTGGATACCACAGAGCCAAGCATGTGTGAACACCTATTATAGTAGCCACTTAGAGATCCTGGGATGGAAAGTGCTGTAAAAATGCTGGGTGTTAATAAAGTAACATAAGGTTCTATACAGCTCTCTGTGTTTATTCTTGGGTGGAATTTGTGTATCTGGCAGCAACGAGTTGAAAAGGAAACAATATGTTTCCCTAGACATCAACTCTCAGAGCCTCCCCTTCCCACAGCATAAGCGGTTCCCCAGCTTCTGCTCCCACCCTGGAAGCCCTGACACCAGCTCTGATCCCCCCTCCCCCCCCCCGCTTTAGCTCCCAGCCCCAGAGCCCCCGTGGACTGCCACTGATCCCCATTTGCCTCCCAGTCCCTGAGCCCTGACCGCCGCTGATCCCCGCTTGCCTCCCAGCCCTGGAGCCCCTGTTGACCGCCGCTGATCCCCGCTTGCCTCCCAGCCTCGGAGCCCCCGCAGACAGCAGCTGATCCTCCACTTGTCTCCCAGCCCCAGATCGACCCCTTCTTCCTCCGTCCCTATGCCACTCACTTTGTCCTTAACCCCATTCCCCTTACTTGGCTCATGCTCTTGGCTAGGTGTGCTGCTCTCTCCCAGCCCTGCACATGCATCTAAGGGATCTTTAACAGCTTATTCAAAGCCCAGCCCCACCCCAGGCTGCCTGGCACCCAGCAGAAATGTGTCTGGGGCCAGGTGTAGCCTGCAGCTGCCTGATCTGCACTGGGGTCAGTGATTGCTGTGCCCATAAGCAGCAGTGCTCACCGGCGCAGCTTACAGGGAACGTTACCTCCCCCCACCAGTTGTCAGGTAGCAAAAGTGTTATCCCAATTTAGTGAGCACCCCAGCACACCTCCTACATCTCCCATAACCCTCCCCCACCCCCCGAATTTCAAGTCCCGGGGAAGCTGCTGCAGTCCTACCTCATCCCCCAGCTCCGGATAGACAAATGATCATCCATGGGAGCAGCAAATTAAAGCTTAAAGTCTTTTCCCCTCCTGCCCTTAGTTCAGAGGGTCATAAAAGCACCATTTGTGCTTCTTGTTAGACAAATCCAGTGGCAGAAGGGTTCTGTGGTGTGCAGCAGCTCAGCCCTTTCACCACCAGAAGTTGGTTCAATAAACAAGATTAGTGCTCAGCCTTTTTCTCAGTAGATGGAGGCAGGTACCGCCAGAGGTGGCCTTAGGCAATCAGGGGCCCTAGGATAAGCCCCATTGTGGTGCCCTATATAGGCCTTCATAGCACCAGCTCCACACCACTGGCCCCTCCCACAGCCCTGACTCCCTGCTGCTGGCCCCGGACCCTCTGTATGCCCTCTCCCCACCCCCTCTGTGGCCATGACCCCAGGACCATCTCCTCTTCTTGCCACTGACCAAGGCAGATGCAACTTTTTGGGTACGCGAAGCAGTCAAGGGGGCTGCTTACTGCTTGGGGCCCTAGGCATGTGCCTGCTTCACCAATCCCAAAATCCACCTTTGGGTGCAGCCTCTCTCTAGCTGAGAAGCCTGTATCATAGGTACTGGGACACCAAGTCTGGCCTCTTCACTGGGCCTGTTACTCCAAGCAGCAAAGAACAGCATGCCCCTAGCCCTGGGGGAACCACCAGTAAGGTCCGTATTAGGGGAGGGTTCCTGTTTCTCATAGAGTGATTGTCAGGGGCAGATTAATGCAGAGGCTCTAGGTCCATGAATTGCAGGCCAGGGCAGGGTGACAGCCAGGGCAGCCATGGGCGTGAATTATCACCTTTGTGGGCCCAAGGCTATAATATTTTGTGGGTCCCTGGCTGGCAAATAGCTGGCCTTGGGGGAAGGAAACTGGGATCTCTGGTACCTGAAGGGCCATACTTACATTGGCACCCCCTCTCTTTGGTGGCAGCACACCATAGGAGGGGTCTGTGGGCCCAAGGTCCAGTCTCCTCCATCAGTGGCAGTAGCAGCTCCCTGTAGGGTCAAGTCGCTGGATCCACGTCCCACTCTCCTTTGCTGTGAGGGTGGTGAGGCAGCCATGACAGGCTCTCCGTACGTCCCTTCTTATGCCGAGGTCAGGGTCAGAGGACACCCTTGGCTGTCTGTGAGCTGTGACAGCCTGGTTAGTGGGTCTCCTGCTCTCACACTTCCCTCCAGCCTCACTTCTCCTCCCCACAGCCCTCTTCCCTCACAGTGTCCCCCCACTCACATCCACCTCTGTTCCAGTCTTTTCCCCCACCCTTTCCCCTGATTCCCCTGCATTGCCTCATTCCCTCTCCAGCCACCCACTGCTCCCAACCCCCCTTCCATCCTGTCTTGCACCTTTCATCCCCCTTCAACCTCCTCCAGTCCCTCACATCCCCCCTCCTCTAGCCCAGTCCCCCTTGCACCACTCTCCAGTCCCCTTGCAGTCTGGCTCCCAGGAGTTGAGCCCAAAGTAGGCTTCATCCCTGTTCTGCAAACTTTAGCCTTGGGGGTGGGGAAATTAGTCAGCTCAGCCGGGAGCAGCCTCCTGCTACAGATGGGTGTGTGACTGGGAGGCTATGCTACCTGGAGCAGGGTGGTGGGAAAGTCTCTCCTACTTTCCTTTCAAACGATGCCTTCCTGGCATCAGAAACAGTTGGCTGGGGCTGGATTTTTTGGGGGGTTGGGGCGGTGACCAGGCCAGGGCACGGGCTTCAGCTCCTAATGCCCTAGGCAACCCCACAACACTTGGCAGGACTATAGGAGAGACCTTCAAACCACCTGCTCTGGGTAGTATTGCCTCCTAGTCACACACTTTGGCTGCAGGGAGAGGGTTTGATTCCACTGTGCACCCAGCTGACTTGACTCTGATTCCTCCCCTGCCTGCACCCCTGCCAAGGGAAGCTGCCTCCTGCTCCCTTTGTTTGCAAGGCAAGGACCTGGACCCCTGGGAGACAGAGTCACAAGGGAGGTGCAGAGGAACTGGGCCAGAGGGGGAACAGGGATGTGTGGAGGCCAGAAGAGGTGATGGGTGATAAAGGGGGAGGATTGGAGGGAGGCAGGGGTGATGAAGTAATGTGGGGGAATTAGGGGTTGGGACAGTCTATAGCTGGGAGAGGGAGAGGCTGAAGTAGATGTGAGTGAGGGAGATACTGTAAGAGAAGGGTGGATGTGCAGAGGCGAGGCTGGAGGGAAAATGTTAGAGCATGAGCCTCACTCTTCAGGCTGCTGCAGCTCACTGGCAGTCAGGGTGTCCTCTGACGCCCTCTGCCCCTGCCCTGGGAGCAAGGAGGAGGCCACAGATTCAGTCACAGTATACTGCTGATGGTGGGCCAGGGCACAAATGTATGGCCCCCTGTGTGCTAGGGACTCCACTGACTTGCCCTCAGGCTGGATGGTAGGTGGCCAGGGGCCCCACAAAATCATGGAGCCTTGTGGCTACTGGGGCATTAATCTGGCCCTGCTGACTTGTCTGGATGTCACAGCAGAGCAGGGAAGAATGGCTGGATGATTGTGCTCCAGGTATGAGCACCTACCTCTGTCACCCACAGAGTGCAATGGCTGCCTTAATCTGCCACCCATACTGGCAGTCACTTCCCAGGGCTCTGATGTTCCCATCTGCAGCTCTCGGAGCAGCGCCTGCTATAACTGCAGCATGCTGAGGGGTTGCTATCTCCACTACTCTCCAGCACAATCCAGCAGCCCTGTTTCTCCAAAGGCAGCCCTGGCCCATGCCCCAGTGTGCTGGGGCTATAGCTTACGATTATTGTTTATCAGGTATTTTAGGGTAATGCCCAGTTGACCAGCCCTGACCAGACCCTGTATATTAGGCACTACACACTACGATTTCTATTTACTAGCTGTTTTATGGTAATCACCACGACCCCAGGCTCTGCATATTATGACTGCTATTTACTAGGTGTTTTATTGTAGCAACCATTACCCCAGTGACGAAGTGCTCTGCATGATTGCTATTCACTAAGTGTTTTAGTTAGCAACCAGACCCACAGGACACTGGCATTGCACATTAGGATTGCCATTTACTAGGTTTTTTACACTAACACTTAGAACACCATGTGCGCCAGGTGCTGTATATTATGATTGCTATTTACTATGGATTATATAGTGCCAAGGATACAAACACTGTAGGTACTGTACACAGAATCTAAAATCAGGTCCTGACCCAGCCAGCTCCCCACCTGAGCATCTGCAGCCTGCATTAATTTGGCACTAATCACTGAAATGCTGGAATTTGAAAATCTAGTCTTTATTTGAAGGCCTGGTTGCTGGGACCCCTGCCAACCAGACCCCCAGCACCTCTTTCCCCCCCAGCCACCCCCCCCAGTACTTTTACCCGCTAATCATGCCTCCCAGCACCCTTTCCACCCTGAGAGGTGCCCCCCAGCACCATCCTCTGGGAGATGACTCCATCTTGCCATTCTCCCAGCCCCACGCTCTCCCACATGCAAGCGGCACCTTGCTCTGCCCATGCCATGCTTGCTTCCCAAACCAGTCGACACCACGCTGGCCCTTGATATTCTTCCGCCTCCAGCTGGCACCTGCCACTGGTGTGTGAGCTGGATTGATCCATTCGGCGTCCAAGCCCAGTGGCCCCCCCACCCTGCGCCAGCCAAGATCTGTTTGCTCAGAGATTGCTCAGCAAATGCAGCCAGCAGCTGCTTATCACTTAGGCAAGGGCTGGCTGGAGAGACCAAGTGGGGTGGCTACATTTGGTGGCGGGACGTGGGAGCCCTGATGGATCTCTACCTCGGCTTCGTCTTTCTGGAGGCAATCTTGGCTATGGCCATTGTGGGCACCAACCTGCTGGTGTGTGCCACAGTCTGCCTGCACCGGGAGCTACGCAGTGTCACCAATTGCCTGGTGGCCTGTCTGGCATTGGCCGACCTGGGCGTGGGCGCCCTGGCCATTCCCTTCTCCATGGTGCTCAGCATGGACCTCAACCTCTGCTTCTACACCTGCCTCTTCCTGGCCTGCTTCCCGCTGGTCACCACCCAGTTCTCCATCCTCCTGCTGCTGCTCATCGCCATCAATGCCCATCTGAAAATTCGGCTGCCCAGCAGGCAAGAGAGATGGTTCCTTGCAGGTCTGGGAACTCTGAGGGTGCATGAGGGTGGGTAACCTCAGCTGTGGGGACACAGGGCCTCCTAGGTCTGTGTGCATGGACAGTATGCCACCGGGGGGGGGGGAGTGGGCAGTGGGACACCTCAGCTGAAGTTTTCGCTCCAGGACTTGGCAAGCCGGTCTGGGCCCCAGGTGGACAGCCAGACCACTTGGGTCAGGGCTGAACCTGGCTGGGCTGTGGGGAACTAGTTGACACACAGGCTGTCTCAGAGCAACAGTCACCTTAGTGTCCCCAGGTCGGAGGGGCTTTGCCAAGGCTGCTGGCCAGCAGGACACTGCAGGGCATCTGCAGGAATTGTGGGTGCTCCAGGCCTGTAGGCAGTTGGTGCTGGCCCTTACGTGGCTCTGTCCTTCCAGCTACACCATGCATGTGAGGAAGGGCCGAATGCTAGCCACCGTGGTCCTTTGCTGGCTGCTCTCACTGCTGATCGGCCTCTCCCCTATGATGGGCTGGAACCGCCTCGGGGAATACATAGATGGTAATCAGAGCCTGGCTACCAGTTTCGCCGCTGAGCGAGCCACCCTGGTCCTCATCGCCCGCGACCAGCCCTACGGTGGCTTCCTTTCCAAGGTATACCCAGGTACTCGGGGGGAGCCCCACTACAGCCAGATCCATGACGGCCACCTGGGGCGCTGCTCCTTCACCTCTGTCTTTGCCCCCGAGTATCTGGTTTACTTCATCTTCTTTGCCTGTACATTGCTGCCCCTGGGTGCCCTGCTGGGAATCTATGCCAACCTCTTCCGGGTGGTCCGTGGACACTTCCTCTCCCGCACGCTCCATGTGGCCAAGAGAGGGGAGCTGCAGATGGCTCGCACCCTGCTCCTCCTGGTTGGCATCTTCTGCATCTGCTGGCTCCCACTGCATGTCATTTACTGCTTCCGGCTGCTGTGCCCCAGCTGCCAGAGTTATGCAGCACTGGACCGCCTGGCTGTGTTGCTATCCCATGTCAATTCCCTGGCCAACCCACTGGTCTATGCCATGAGGAAGAAGGCCTTTGGGCTGGCGCTTAGGTCTGTCTTCCTCCGCTATGTCCTGTGCTGGCCCAAGCTTAGAGCTTGCTGCTGCCCCAGTGCTAAAGTGCATCCCCAGGGCTGGAGCAGCTGAAAATAAGAAGGACCCAGGCTCACCACTGCTCCTGGTTCCCTGCTAGCATGAGAGGTGGTTGGCCTGAACCCCAGCTTAGCACCCCAGAGATATCCCTGTCCTATTTGTACAGCAATGGGTGATGCTAGAGAAATGCGCTTTCCCACCCCAAATAGCTGGTGCCTGGCTCTGCCCCACCTGTACCTCCCCTGCCAGGGACTGGATTTTCTTCTCTTGTCAGTCTGGTGTCATTGTCTGTTAAAGAAGGGCTCAATCCTGGAAGATGCTGCACTCCAGTCACGGGTTCAAGGCTACTGAGTGACATCTTCTGCTGCATGAGGCAGTGAAACCCAGCCCTGACAGCCACAGTGAGCAGGGAAAACAGGCCATGCTTGAGCAGGATGGGGGAGCTCTCTTCGGCTGATGGAGCAATTATTGATGGAGCTATGGCAGCCGCTGAAGGGATTGATCATGCAGCTGTTGGGCAGCTAATGGACCCTGCTGCTGGGCAATAAAAGCCATCTGTAACTGGCAGCAGCAGCGTGGTGCCTCTTTGTACTGAATGCAACGGGTCTGTGACATTGAGTCTGGTGTGAGGAAGGAGCCAGGAGTGGGGCTGCAGTCTTGAGCAAGGGTAGGGAGTGGCTGGCTAGGATGGGGATCAGGCCACTGGGGAAAGCCAGCATACGCTGTTTCCAGGGGCTGCAGGGCTCTGGACCTTCAGCTGTAATGACATACTAAAGGTAGCCCAGTGGCATACTGCTGTGACGTCAGGAGATTGCAGCTAGATGAGATGGCATCACAATGAGTAGACTGAGTTAGCAGTGACAAACTGGGACCGGTCAGGTCACTGCTGAGCCCCAGTGGCGTTGCTGAGGGCGGGCTCCAGGGGCCTCAGCCCCCCTGAAACTCAGGGCCAGCCCCCCAGCAGCTTGCCTCAAAACTGCACAGGGGTGCACTTTAGAGCCCCTGCACAGGGAACACTGCCTGGGTAGCGGCAGCCATGGCCTCTACACAGCCAGAAGACAGAGCCTTCTGGCCAGGAGGGAGCTGCCCCAGGCTGGTCCTGGGAGTTTCTAAAACTCCTGCCCTGGTGTGACCCTGCTCTGAGCAGCCCCTCTTTCCCTCCGGTAGCCAGGTAAGGGAGTTGGGGGAGAGGCGGAGTCCAGGGGCAGGCACACTGGCCTGGTGGGGAAAGGGCACAGGGGAGGAGGAAGCCCAGGGCAGCAGGGACCAGTGGTGGGATGGGGGGGAGGGAGTCAGGGAAGTGTTTGGGGAACCTGCTGGGGGGGGAGGGGGATGGATCTGGGCCCTGGAGGCTGGTGGGAGCCAGGGCGCACCCCAATATTTATATGTAACAATGCCCCTGCTGAGCCCAGTGGTAGGATGCGGTGGATGGAAGTGGAAGGGATGGGGCAGGTGCATGCCCATGACAGGATGCTGCTGCTGGGCCCACAGTGACCTGTGGGTGGTGTGAGGCCAGGAGGGGGGAACAGCCGTAATTCACTGGCCAGAATGTTACTGGGCCCAAACAGAGCAGAAGAGAAAGGAATCAGAGAGTTGGAAGGGCCCTCAGGGAGCAGCAGCTGCCATGCTCCCCACGCTGACAGGCTCTCCAGGGCCCACAGCTGGTTTTCTGGCAGCCCGGCCACCAGACCCTGGGTGTATCTTCCCTGACGGGGGGAAACTGCGTCCCAGGAGCGCTGCCTTGCATAGATGGGGGATGACTGCCGCCCAGAAGAGCCCCAAGTATCGCCTAGAGCAGTGTTCCCGACCACTGCGTGTGCCATGAGGTCTGAGCAAGTGTGCCACAAAATTTTTTGAAAAACTACTCAAAAAGCTCTGGATTGGCTTATTGGCTCATGAATGTTGATGCGGTCATCTGGCAATTATACGGCGGTGTGCCTCAAATCAATTCAAGGCAGCAAGGTGTGCGACAGCAGAGACAACGCTGGGAAGCGCTGGCCTAGGGCTTGGCGCTACCAGCTGAGATCCCCCCTGAGGACCTGGCACGTCCCAAGCCCGATCTCCAATGCTGTGACGTCACAATGAAACTGCAAGAAAACGCGGTTACCTCACCGCCAGAGGCCCCAACGTCATAACGACCCGCCGCTAGGCAACCCCCGCTTCCGCCCCCGCCTTGCTCCTCCCGCCCCAGCTTCCGTCCCAGAAAGCCCGCCCCTTCCGCTTGGCAGCCATTGGCCGGGAGGCAGCTCTCGCGCCGCACGATTGGTCGAACGACTCTCGCGGGACCTAAGGACCCGTGTCCTGCAGGCGGGCGGCCCCGTGCGGCCCTTTCCCAGCTCGGCAGCGCGGAGCCAGCAGCGAGGTGAGGGGCTGAGGGCGCTGGCTGCTCCCTGCGCTCCGGGCCGGCCCCGGCCCCGGCCCCACGTGGAGCCGGGCTGGCGGGGAGGGCGTTGCGGGGGCTCTGATCCGCGCCGCGAGCGGGGACTGGCGCTGACCCCCGAGGCGGGCTGGCGCGGTCCCTTTCCTCCGGTGCCGGGCCTGGCGCCAGGAGCCTCTGGTGCTTGCTTTCCCTGCCCCGGAGCCGCCCTGGGTGCGGAGCTGTAGCCCAGTTGCTCTCCGAAGACTCAGTCTGGTTGTTTCGGGAAACCCGACCGAGAGAGGGCGGCCGCGTAGGCAGGTCCTGTGGCTGTCCTGCCCGCACAGGGTCCGCATGGCGCTTAGCACAGCTCTCCCTTTTTGCAGATGCCTGGTGTCACAGTGAAAGACGTTAACCAGCAAGACTTTGTCAGGGCCCTGGCTGCCTTCCTCAAGAAGTGAGTTTATCCTTGTTTGCGGGGTTGGGTGGTAGGGTTCAGAGGATGGGATCATTCAGCGCCAGTGCGCAGCTCAGGGAAGGCCAGGCAGGGGTGGCGGTCAGAGATGGCAGCATGGATATGGGCAGGACGCATGTCTTTTCCCAAAATGCCCCTTCTTTGCTTCCTGGAGGGGCTCCCCGCCTGCGGGTTCTGGCTGGTGTCGTATATGTAGCGTTATCCCCCACTTAGGCTGGCATGGAGGTGCTGCTAACTTGTCCTGGGTTTCTTCTGCAGGTCAGGAAAACTGAAGGTGCCTGAATGGGTGGATACGGTGAAGCTGGCCAAACACAAGGAGCTGGCCCCGTACGATGAGAATTGGTTCTATACCAGAGCGGGTGAGAATTCCAGCCCTTCCCTGTAGCAGTGAGTGCTGTGGCCACCTCCTAGAGCCAGTGGAGCAGCTACATTTATTCAAGGGTTACAGCCAACATCCCTACCATGTCTGCTGGCATTCTTGATGCTTCTTGACCAGCGTTCATGGAACACCAGTGCATCTGTTCTGTGACTGACCCCAACTCCTCCTTGTCTAGTCTTGGCGGAGGCTGAGTGGAGAGGGAAGAGGAAACAATGTAAAATGCGCCAGTCAGAGCAAAGCTCCTGGAAGTGCAGCAGTGAAAGCAGACAAGCCTGGAAGCTTTGCAGTGGCTGGGGCTTTTCAAAAACATTTTAATCAGGTGTTCAGCATAAAGTAGTTAATACCTTTAGATGTTCTCTGGCTGCTAAAGGGTAGAGAAACACTACTGTAGATTGTTCTTGAGGGGCATCTGGTTTGTGTGAAGTACCGCTGGGCTCCAGAGAGCTGCCAGTAGTCATCAGCTGATGAGTGCATAATAAATACAGAACCTGAGCATTAGGCACTTAAAACTAGTGCCCTGTATGCCACAGAGTTGTGGGTGTGGATAATAGAGCAGATGCCATGAGACATGATCACCATGAGCATGCAGACATAACCCTGCCCTGTTAGCAAAGGACTGGGGCCTTTTACCACTGACTTTCAATCTGGAGTATGGCCTGACCTACACTACAGCACTCAGTCAACAGGAGTTTGCAGTCTACTTGCCACAGAAAGTGTATCTCCTGTTGACTTGCTGCAGTGTCTTCACTCACCTTCGTTAACTGGAAATGCATCCCTTTGAAGCAGAATTACTCTTGTTGGAGGAATGGAGTTACTGCATGAAGGGAGAGCACTTCTGCAGTCAGTTGAGGGGGTCTGCTTTGTTGATCTGTGCCGGTTGATGCAGACTTTTTAATATAGCCTGCCTATATCTGTTGATGTTGCTGTGGCATCTGTGGGCCTCTGCCAGTGCTCTCCCTTCAGACATTGGGGCTTGCATTGTGTCTAACTCCTGAGTTTGCTCTTTTGGCTTGTTGATGTGCTTCCTGGGGGCCGTGTAGGCCAAATGAGAGGGCCCTGGATTAGTTGTGAATGGAGGTCTCTGGACCTCCCAGATGGGAAGCTTGTCTGGGCTGGCTGGAGAGAGGCTCTCAAACTCGTTCAGTGTCATGCCCCGCCAATGCGAAAATCATGAATCTGTCTCTGAGACATTCAGCCTCTGATTCCTCACCTTGCCTGGACGGTTGGGTGTATTAACCTTGGACAGGTAATTTCCCTTCCCCAGACACTCTGCCTGGGTCTCTGATCTGCTTGGATTCCACAAGCCTCGTGGGTTGGGCGAGAGTCCTCTAGGAGACTATATGGGCGGTGGTGGGAGGAACTGCCCTTCAGCAATGATACCAGTGCCTTCAGCTATAAAGCCAAGCCCTGGCGCTCTCCCAAGTGTTGGGGGTTCATTCTGGTTACATCCCAGCTGGGGCAATTGTCTGCTGCTTGCTGTTTCCCTCTTTTCAGCTGTAGCATGGCTGACAGCAGGACAGGAGCTGGTAGCAAGGAGCCACACATTAATGCTTTGGCTCAAAGCTATTGCCAAGATGTCAAGCTAACGGGATTTGTTTGTGGTTGCAGCTTCCACAGCCCGTCACCTGTACCTCCGCGGTGGTGCCGGCGTTGGCTCCATGACCAAGATCTATGGGGGCCGCCAGCGCAATGGCGTGATGCCCAGCCACTTCAGTCGTGGCTCCAAGAGCGTGGCCAGGAGGGTGCTGCAGGCCCTGGAGGGACTGAAAATGGTGGAGAAGGATCAAGATGGGTGAGCATTAGAATCATGTGCAGGCGAGAAAGGCCTGATGGTGGAAGGATAAATGGAGATAAGTGAATTCCAGGGCAGTCTGGCTGGGTTTACGTTGGGTGCTTTTAACAATCTGATTAAATGTGAACGCTGTGTGGTGGTTCTGGACTGCCACCTGCTCACTAATCTTGCAATGCAGGATGGGGACTGGGAGAGGCTTATGTGTTTCAAACACATTGTTTTGCAGTGTGGATCCTTAACCATTCCATTTTCCTTCCAGAGGTCGCAAACTTACCCCTCAGGGACAGAGAGACCTGGACAGAATTGCTGGCCAGGTAAGGCTGTATTTTCTGCCTCTGGGTGCTGGGTTGGCCTTTGTCTAAAGTGGCCTTGGGTGGCACCCATCGCATGGTGGGTATATTTTAGCTTGGTTCATTACAGATGGGAAAGGGACATTTTTCCCAGGCCCCGCACCCAGGAGACATCCAGCCACTGGCTTTGGTTAATCTGCCAGGAGGCCTGGCAGCATGTGGTCTTGGATGAAATGTAGCTGTTCCTAGCTCACATGGGGTCTCAGCACAGGCTCTGCTCACTCTCAGCTTGAACCCTTGAACTGGTCTGGCTAGTAGCAAGCCCCCAGCTCCTGTGCAGGGCCTGTCAGCAGACCTCATAGATACAGGCAGCTTGCAGCATGCCTGAAAGGAACAAAAGCTGATTGGCTTCACTGAGATCATTGGCAAAGACCAGAATTCCCTGTAATCATGCCAGCCCAGTGGCTGCTCTACCCCTTGCCTGTGGGTTTCTGTTTGAAGCGGCTGCGTGCCCAGCACAGCACAGCACACTCACGGGATGCTTCTTAACTATGGCTGCAGGCTGCCTTGCAGATGCTGCCCTCTCCTGCTTTGCTATCATCCCTCTCTCCTCTCTTTCAGGTGGCAGCTGCAAACAAGAAACATTAAAGTGAACACCTGATAATAAAACACCGGTTCATATTTCATGCCTGAGCCTTTTTCTTTCCCAGGGTTTGCTTATGCATGGGGGACCAGGTAGCTGGGCACAGTGTGGTTGGCAGCCAGCTTGATTCACAGCACAAGTGGCCCATTCTACAGCAGCACTGCCTTGAATCCAGGCACATGGGATGCACCAGCAAATGAGATCTGGAGCTTTCTGATTTGAGGGTGGTGGAACCAGCCCCAGGCTGGGGCATAGGAGGGAGAAGTTGCAGAATCTCACCTCTGGGCACTTGTTTGAAGCCAGCCTAGGTGGCTGAAAGTTGGTCCCCATCTTCCCACCCCTCAGTGGTGCCTGAGGGGTGAGACTGATTTCTTTTGGCTGTGGGCCATGTCAGCAACCAAAGTGTCTGCACAGCAACCCTCAGCAGGGTACAGGCTGTGTAAAATGCACCCCCGGCTACTGCCTTCATATTATCCATTGTTGTCACTGCAGCACCAGCATCACTGCAGCTGGGGGACACAGGCTGAAAGGTTTCTGCAGCTACTGTCTCTTCACACTGCCTCCTGTGTCATCAGCAAGGTCTTTTTGCACCGTGAGTGGGGCCTCTGTAGCAGGACCTGTGTGCAGCTTCCTGCTTCACGTTGAGGTACCTTGGCATGTCCATCTTCCAGTGACTTAGAGGATTTGGGGTGCAGATGCTACCTTGGCCTCTGCTTCTGTGCAGGGGAAACAGCTGCATCTTGTGCACTTGGGGCTGATCTTCCCCCGGGTACTCCTGCACATCATAGACTGTTTTGCGCTGCCCCTGGAGAACAATCCCTTGCAGGCAAAGGACCTGGCCCAGGTGCCACCCAAAGTTCATGTCTGGTAGCACCTGACATGGGGAACATGTTGGGCTCTTGCCCAAGTCCACACCTGTCTCAACCTGTAATCTCCCAACTACTGGGGCTTAGGGGAGGTAGCTAAAATGTGCCTTGTCTGTACAGCTAGGGGTGGCCACTGTGGTGCCCCATGTTTCGCTTCTTTCAGTGTTTCTGCAAAGGTGGGCTTGGGTCTGTGGAACAGTGGCTTGCAGCCTCAGAGCCAAGCCCAGTTTGTTGTAACATGCTGGATGACGTTTCAGGGCTGCCTGAGGGAGGTAACAAGGGCTGGGAGAAATGGCTTTCCACAGAGGAAAAAAACAAGGAGTCCTGTGTCATTTAAAGACTTAAGAGATTTATTTTTTGCATGAGCTTTCATGGAAGAAAATCCCACTTTGTCAGAAAGCTCATGCGAAAAATAAATCTGTTAGTCTTTAAGTGCCACAGGACTCCTTGGTTTTGGCTTTTTGCTGGACTAGAGTAACACGGCTGCCCCTTTGGAACTTTCTCCAGAGAGTGGCTGAGTGGGGTGCAGTTAAACAGGCAGTGGTAAATTGGAGACTGGGATGAAAGGACGGCCGTTGTGGACAGCTGTTTTGCTCACATGGCTGGCAGTAGAGCCCTGAAAATCCATGGATGTCCACATTATATTTGTGACTATCTGCATCTGCAAATGCAATTGGATATCTGTGGACCACTTGTGAATGTACATTAGATTCAGAGCCACATATTTGTATCCCCAGAGGGCACTAGCTGCCAGGGCTGAGATTCCTTTTCTTGATGGAGCAAAATCTTTTTTGGGCTGAGGGCAAGAGCACTTCCTTGGCTTGGCCCCTGCTGTGTTAATGGGTGTTAGCCACAAGGCATGGGAGGGAACAGTCCTACTCGGCTGCATGGTGTCAGGTTGTGGGACACCATGATGTGGATAAGTTGGAAGTGCTGAACAAGGCTAAGGGTGCCTGACTGCAGCAGAAATGGACAGAACTAGATGTATTTAGTCTAGAGCAGATGTAGGGATCTGGTAGAGCTTTGCCATCCTTGTTAGAACAACAAGCTTGGATCGATTGTCCTCTATCCTGGAGGGCAAGACCTAGAATCACCTTCGCCTGAAACAAGGGAGATTGGGTAGACATCAGGACAAACTTCCTCCAGCTAGTTGAGTCTGGCAGTTGTGCTTGGGGAGATGGCCTGGATCCTTGTTCCTGTAGGGGGGTTACTATCAGGTTGAATGAACTTGGTCCAGATTTATTTTGTGCTGTCTTCACACAGGGGGCTGGATGCGCCCTTGGGTTCCCTACCACTTGGGACTTTCTAGGGCAGGCGTGGCCAAACTGTGGCTTGGGAGCCACATGTGGCTCTTGAATGAAAAAGTTTGGTTTGCAGAAGAATGTCAGCAAATCAATTTAGTAGGTAAAAGTGTAAGGCTATATGCCTCAGTGCAATTCTTGAAAGTTTAATGATCAACTTGTGTGGCTCTTGAGTTCCATAAGTTTGGCCACCCCTGTTCTATGGTGTGCATAGTCTGTAGGGAAGCCAGGTTGCTAGGCTAGTGCAGTAAAAGGCCATTCTGCACAGAGGAATTTCCCCTTTCTTGGTGCCAGGTGAGGGATGGGAACCTGTGCTGCTGCTGATCCCCTGTCTACTGCTACAGCTTCACCTGGAGCTACAGCAAGGGTCTCAAACTCAAGTCACCATGAGGGCTGGTACATTAGTTTGAGGGCTGCACCACTGAAATCTTTTCACACAATGATATTGCAAATATTGATAACAATAGTGCCTTTGTGGGCCACAGGAAATAACTATGGGCTGCATGTGGCCTGTGGGCTGCAAGTTTGAGACCTCTGGGCTAGAACCTGGCTCACTCTGCAATAACGAGAGGCTGCTGAGGAATCCTCAACATTCTTGTGCTTTGTGGAAGCACCAGCAATCTCTGCTGATGGGTGCTATGGAGAAGGCTGGTGGGAGAGCGGTCAAACTGCAGAGGAACTCTCATTTATGAAGCTGAGGGAACTTGCTGATTGTGGGGAAGCCCCCTGGGTGAGACTTCTGCCCAAGGAATGGACTCTCCCTGGGGAGGTAGAACTATGAGGGGTCAGGAGAAAGCTGGTGGCCCCTAGAAGTACCATCACAAGTGACTATCTCACTTACAATGTCACTGTCTCTGGGCTCCAGGGGATCCAGTGTACCAGGCAGATGTTGCTGCTGAACCTTTATTGGCTAGGGTGTATGATTTGGTTCCTCTGTACCAGAAGATGGGGCAGGCCCAGGACAAGGGTAAAGAGCAGCCCTGAGGCCTCTGTTCATCACAAAGGAACTTTTCAAGAAGGTGGCAAAGGACATGGTAGGGTCCTTCAGCAGGGCTCCTGGGTGGTGAGGAAATACATAGCAGTTGGGGTAGATTTCAGCACTCGTTACACCAAGGCTGTAGTTCTGTCCTCTATGAAGACTGACACTGGTAGATGCACTGCTAACTATTTTCAGCAGGCTGGGTTTTCCCAAGAGGTCCTTACAGACCAAAGCTCCAATTTCATGTCATCCCTGCTGTGTGGGGGTCTCGCAAACATTGGGGCCCAATCTGTTGTTCCAATGGGCTGGTGGAGAGGTTCAACAGGACACTGAGGATGATGCTGAAGACTTTTATGGCCCCGCATCCACAGGACTGGTACACATACCTACCCCATCTCCTGTTCACCTAGTGCCCCCAGGAGTCAACAGGGTTCTCCCCATTTGAGGTGGTCTATACAAGGAGGGTGAGGGGACCTTTGGAGTTTATGAGGGGTGAATGACAGGAGACCACCTTTTCTGAAGAGGAATCAGTGCTGAAGTATGTGATAACTTTCTAAGAAAAGTTTGCTGAGCTCATGAGCCTGGCCAGGGAGAGCTTGGCCAAGGCCCGTGGGAAGCAGCTCTGGTACAACTGCACTTCATGCACCTCCTCCTACGACACCAAGGTCCAAGAGATGTTTTGCATCCCAGTCTGGAGCAATAAGCCTAGGCTGCCTGGGACAGTCCTTTCAAGCCATCAAACAGCCAAGCGAGATGAGCTATGTGGTCGAACTATCTAACCAGGTACCCAATCACCTGGTGTATCATGTCAATATGATGAAGCTGTCCCGCGCCAGGGAGGTGCTGGTGCTGGTCATGTTTGGTCAGTGGGAGGAGAAGGAGGAAGATCTCTGGTGGGTCTCTTCCGTGAGATGGGTACTGGCCTCCCACCAAAATTGTTCCTCCTCTCTGACCGGCTAACCCCAGTCCCCCAGGCAGAGATGCCTTGCTGGGCTCTTCCCAGCTACACTGTTCTCCAGCCTGTCCAAGCTCATTAACCTGCCTGTCCACTAGGTGGAGACCTGAGCAAACCTTTCAGAGTCACGGAGAAAATAGCCTGGGACCTGGAGTAGGAGCTCTGAGACATGCATGACTCTGGAGGTGATCCAACCATCCACCAGTCTGTGGGCCTCACTGGTAATGCTGATTGTCAGGAAAGATGGGTCAATCTGGTTTTGATTGTAAGCTGAATACCATCATGAGAGTCAATGCCTATCCCATGCCCAGGCTGGACAAGTTTCTAGATAAGATGTGGAGAGCTCTGTATTACCATACCACTATGAATCTTGCCAAGGGCTATTGGCCGTGTCCTTAGACTGAGAGAGTAGACAAAGGATAGCCTTCATCAAATAGTGTAGTGGCTTGCACATCTGCTTTACATGCTGATGGGCCTGGGCTCAAACCCCAGGGGGTTAGACTAGATTATCTCATGAGGTTCTCTTCCAGTCCTATGAGTCTAGTCTATTCTATTCTAACCACAGAGCTCTCTGAGTCCTGCCTTTTGGCCCATTACCTTCCAGTGCCTAACAACCAGTTACTGAGGGGAACAGAGAGCTATGCCCTCGAGTACATGCATGATACCTGCATCTTTAGCCAGAACAGGGCAGACCATTTCCAAAGGGGTAGCCGTGTTAGTCTAGTTCAGCGAAACAAACAAGGTCTATGCCTACACCTAAAAGCTTAGTTCAAACTTGCTTAGTCTGAACTAAGTAGTTCAAACTTAGTTTGAACTAACCTCATTTTTTTAGTATGAGCTAACTTTTTAGCTGGAACTAGCTGCGCCTTTTTTAGTTCAAATTAACTTTTTAGTTCGAACTAAAAAAGGCAATGCTAGTTTTAACTAAAAGTTAA
This sequence comes from Podocnemis expansa, assembly GCA_007922195.1. Classification (NCBI taxonomy): domain Eukaryota; kingdom Metazoa; phylum Chordata; order Testudines; family Podocnemididae; genus Podocnemis; species Podocnemis expansa. The sequence continues at coordinate 1,974,714 of ML682042.1, forward strand.
TTTGAACTAAAAAAGGTTTGAACTTATTTAGTTCAAACTAGCATAACTACATCATGCTAGTTCAAACTAAAATTCAGAAGTTTGAACTAAGCAGTTCGGACTAAGTAAAGATAGAAAAAAACTGAAAAAAAAATTTAGCTCAAACTAGGCAAAGCCTAACGTAGACAGGGCTCAAATTATTTCAGATTAAGGCTCCTTAATTTGAACTAATTTGCTAGTGTAGACATACCCAAGGAGTCCAGTGGCACTTAAAGACAAATAAATTAATTTTTCACATGAGCTTTTGTGGGCAAAGTCCCACTTCATCGGATACCAGTTGAATGTATGTTTTCTCCACTCCGGCATCTGATTAAGTGTGACTGCTCCCACAACAGCTCATGTGAAATATACATTTGTTAGTCTTTAAGTGCCACAGGACGCCTTGTTTGTTGGGCAGACCACATGGATCAGTTAGGAGGCTGGACTGACAGTGAAGGCAGAGAAGTGTAAGGTGGGGATGGGCCACAAGGTGGGGAGTGGCTACCTAAAGCCATACACAGAGAAGGCGGAGCTGATCAGATTAGCCTGTTCCCCAGATTAAGCCCTGTTCTACATCTGAGGCTTTTTCGGTGGCAGTTGACTGCCAGTTATGCAAGGAACGTAAAATTCCTTGCATAACTGGTGGTGACTTTCTTAGCTGCCATTACACATTAGGGGAAAGCCGACCACAAATTGCTTGAGGCCAGCTTTCCCCTACACCCCCTGGCCCTCAGGACTTCTGCGGCTGACTTTCAAGAGTGGTGCAGTGTGTTCATACTTGCTGCAAACCATTCCCAGAATGCCAAGCTGACAGTGGTGATTTTGCTGCCATCAGTGAAGACATACCCTAAGACAGTGGTTTTCAAACTTTTTTCCTCAGGACCCAGCTGAAAAAAAATTATTTATGCCTGTTACCCAACAATTACATCTTCAAGCAATGCATTCTAGTCTTTTGGCAGAGATAGCAGGGGTGCTGCAACACAGTGCTTGAGGGTCTGCGACCCAGTACTGAGCCCCAACCCTGAGTTTGAAAACAACTGCCCTAAAAAACAGGTCCAGGCCTGTGTCCAGGTGGTGGAAGTGGGATTTTCTCCCACAAAAGCTCATGCAATAAATAAATTTGTTAGTCTTTACGTTCCACTGGACTCTTTGCTTGTTTTGCTGAACGAGACTAACATGGGTGCCACTTGGAATATACCAGAGGTTTGTACTTCACATCAGTTCCATAGCCCCTTCCATCACTGAGCTGTGTACAAAAGTGAAGCCAGACAAGGTGGTCTGGCCTGAGCAGTGCCACAAAGCCCTCTATGTACTGAAAGAGGATCTAATCCATGTCCCAGTTCTAGTAAATCCAGATTTCAAAAGGCCCTTTATACTGTTCGCAGACACCCCAGGTACAGGGCTGGGTCTGGTGCTGATGGAACCCAATACCAAAGCTGCTGCCCCAGAAATAGTGGGTTACTTACCAGTAACTGGCCTTCAAGATGGGCTGCTCGGATTCATTCAGTAATAGGTGTATCCATGCCACAGCACACAATTGCTCAGAAACCTTTTTGCCCCAGACTGTCAGGAGAGGGCTCGTGGCCATCGCCCCCTCACCACCCCATAGCTATATATGTGGCTACTGCCCGGCCCTTTGTCAGTCCCTGAAAGTCACCAATGCCGAGTTGCAGGGGCGGTGGGAGGGTTGTGAATGAATCCGAGCAGCCCATCTCAAAGAAGGACAGTTACTGGTAAGTAACCCACTGTTCTTCTTCAAGCGCTGCTCGGATGCATTCAGTAATAGGTGACTGCTAGCCGTGCTGATGGATGGTGGATGGAGTTGGTTCTTTCCTGCCTTCAGCACTGCCACTCCCCACAAGGGTCAATGACCCAGGCAGCGAAGGTTCGTAGGAAGTTTCTAAAGTATCGACATAAGGACCGTGGCCCAGGTAAGGGGAAATCATGAGGTAGAATGATCTGGCCCAAGATAAAAGGCCTCTATCACATGAGTGCTCCCTGACCTTCAAATGACAGGATCAGTGGTGGCCTAAACTAAAAACGAAGATGCATTTACTGAAACATGATCGGAGAGGCGTCTTCAAGTGTAGACATGAGCGGTTGGTGATATACATCTGCCGAAGCAAATGAGCCAGGGACATTCTCTAGTCTTAAGTCTATAAAAAGTTTGTTAGCTGTTGATGGGGAATTAATGTGACCCCGGAGAGAACTCAGTCTAACTAGAGGCAAGTACATGAAGCCGGAAGATGCAAGGGTTAAGGAGAAAAGGGGGTAGAACCCTTTGCTTGTCCTCCAAGGAGGCAAGTTACAGGGAGGCAAAAGCTGATAGACGACCACCTAGTACAATGCAATACCTCAGCAGTCGGCCTGGATTGGCATATGAAGCCGAGGGTACCCTTTCAGAGGCCTGCATGAGGGTGTAGCACACCACAGGTGCAGAGGCAAGGAAACTCAGGGCCACGAAATCAAACGCGCCACAGTGTAAAACAGGGGGTCTCAAATATGCGGGCCAAGGGCCTCAAGCAGCCCCTAAAGCGAGTTCCTGCAGCCTGTGATGACATGATAGTTACTGACATTTGCAATGTTGTTGTATGCAAAAGTTCAGTGGTGCAGCCCTCGAATCAACACACCCAGCCTTGTGGTGACCTGAGGCTGAGACCCCTGGTGTAATAGGTTGAATCTCCATCCTAGTGTGAGAGCAGAAAGAAGACCTAAAGGGTCTAGGGGCAAGGGAGAAAGGGGAGGTTAGCTCCATTAGATGAAGATGGAGTAAGGGTATGTCACCACATTAGGGTGCACCCTCACCCCCCCTTCTCTTTCTCCCCCTCCCCCCTCTTTTTTTTTTACCAGGGGCTCAGCCACTAGGGAAGGAAGAAGGAAAGATGACAATTGGCGAAGGTCATAACTCCTTGACATGGATGGCAAACGTGTGCCAACATAGCATGTGACTGGGGTGGGCTGATAGTGATTATGAATCTCAGGCCCTGGAGAAAGACGCTTAAGGGTGGGAGAATCTAGTGGAATACAGGTTACTCCCTCCATTAGGTACCCGGAGCAAGACAGAAACAGCTAGGGTGACCGTGGCATTACAAGTACCTTAAGGATGAGGGGGTCTGTTGACTGATGCCATGAAGGATGAGCAAACTCCAGGAGAAAAGGGGAAAGCACTGCATGAACCAGGATAAGAATCAATGATTCACAAGTGACAGGAATGACCCCCGTGAGAATAATGAATGAACAGGGTAGTGCTGGTGTTAGACCAGAGGCCCCTTGGATCACAAGATGGTTTTGGAGTGAGACAGGGACAGGTCAAATCTGGAATTAGATGGGGATTCTTCCCACATCAGGAAAGAAGGGTCATTTAGGGGACTAACCAGGCCCAATTATGAGGAACCTAGCAGAATCCTGGGCATCGCTGAACCTGTTCTGTCAGTGGATGGAACAGGACTAGCTTGTAGGTGCATTCCCACACCTATAAAAGGGCCCTCTGAAGGCCCTTGGTTTACTTCCATCAATTCCGCAAATGTCCTTCTGGGGACTAGGAGAACGGAGTCAGAGGCTGTGAGAGCTCTGGATTATCCCAGTCCACTCTAGTAATACACAACCTGTGCCCCACCCAGTGGTTCGGGTTTGTGCAGCTGGCAAAGCAAGGACAGTTTCATTCCCACTAAGAGATTGAGATTTTCTCTTCTAAGTGGAGAGAAAGAGGGAAGAGGAAAGCCAAGACAGCGGTTCTACAGCCGTGAGAAGTCCTCAAAGCGTGCTAGCCCCAGGGATTGGGGACAGTCTGGCGGGAGAGGAAGAGGCATGACTGCGACAGAGGGTTGACAACCCATGGGACCTCTAGTCAGAGGATAAAAGGCATGTGCACCGAGGGGATTATCTATTAAGACAAACACAAACTACTGGCTTGTCGATCCCTCGATTCGAATCACAAGACCAGACATAGCCAAGCTGACAGCCTTGTGAACCCGAGGGATGGCTTAGACTGGTCTGGGAAGGAGAGAGGATGGAAGGGCACTGGACCCCGCCCCCAACAACAGGCTGATCAGTATGGATTGTTTCATTTCCCTTATTGCCTACTCTTATTAATTTGAAACAAGCAGGAATCACCCAAGGCATGAGCAAAATCAGTGCCCAGTGCCTAGGAATCATGAACCCCATGGGGAATATAGTAACGCCAGAAGGGAGAGAAAGCAACCTTCCAGGAAGTAGTGTGAAGGAAACCATCCTGAAAACTCCACATAACATAAGGAGGGGAAGCACCCTCCAAGGAAAGGGGAGGGATTCTTAGAAACCATTGGGAGATGAATCCCATCTGGTCATTCAGGGCGTGTGTGGGGGTGCAAGGAATCCAGACCTATAGCCCTCGCAGATATAGCCTGATAGTGCATTCTCTTATGGGGCAGGAGAGGGAAGGGAGCTTCCAACCCTGACCCTGGAGAACTTTAAAACGGAGAGCAGCTCCTTCCAATAACAGGAAGACTACCCAGGTGTTCGCCCTATGTATTCTTGAAAGAAGAACAAGAGGTGGCACCAACTGTGGAGAAGCAGGGGGGGGGGCGACTCCCCCCCCCCGATAGGAATCCTTAGTCCCTATGGAAACATCGGGTGACTCTTAAGGGAGGAAGGTAGTACCCTGCATTGGGATCTTATGTCAGGGTCACCCACCCCGCCTCCATGCAGGGCTGGTGTTTTCTTGCTGGTACTTCCAGCAGACCACATAATGTTGTCCTGAAGTGGGGAATAGTTGGTAACCCCTGCTTAATGGTAGGGCCAGTGGCCCATCAACTAAGAGAAGAATGAGTTTAGAATTTCACAACACCTGGTGGAGCTGTTACCAACTTTGCCCACCAACTCGGGGTATGCTCATTTATTAGGGTTACTTTCTCTTTGTGGAAGATGGTTATTCTATTAGTGTGCTGCTTATGTCACTTGTGTTTCTATATGGAGCTCACTTCTCCCTTCTGCAAGCTCTCTTCCAGTGGAGCAACCCTTGCAGGACCTTGATTTCCCAGGACTGGATTCTTCCAACCCCAAAATCCAAATAGCTACCCCAATACCCACATTCATCAATTAACAAGGTGTGTCTGAGCAGCTCAGGTCTATCAGCACTCTCAGCTGACCCCTTATCTGTCCCTGAACTCAGCAGGCTGGGTCACACAGCACTTCTCTGCTGCTACCCTTATGCATCCCTGTACCGCATCAAACTAGGCTTGATTATGGTTCTTGAGCAGGCTGGGTCACACAGCACTTCTCAACTGCTACCCTTACATGCCCCTGAAGTCAATCAGGCTAATATCCCCATCAATGAGGAAACCTTACAGGGTTGTGGGCCTCATAGGGCTCTTTGGCTAGGTAATAGAAGTGTTGCTGCAAAGCGATATAAAGAAACCCAGACCAGAAAGGAGAGGGAATGATGTCTTAAAAGAGTCCGGAAACTGGCTGGATTACAAAAGGCATTTTATTGCTAGGTATCAAAAATTTGCACTAATAATAATTACAAAAGGAGAGGAGAATACCCCAGAATACCCACTTACAGTATTAATAAACATAGAAGGAAAGAAAAACACCCACCTACAATATTACCTAGATTCTACTCTATCAGGCCTAGAGACAGAGTCATACTTAAACAAGGGGGGGAGGGGGAGAGAGAGAGAGAGAGAGAGAGGGAGAGGGAGAGATAGGTTGCGGGGGGGGGGTCTCACCACTCTGTGTAGCAGAAAGGTTCCCAGGTTGCGCAGATCAGGGTCAGAAGCTGGATGAAAACAAAGCTCCCACAGCAATCAGCAAAGAAGAAGAAAAGCCAAATCCCAGTGGAAATGATACAGCTTTAGATCCAAGCATCGGGACTCAGGACTCAATTCAAACTCACACAGGATTCAGACAGGATCCAATCAGGACTTGCACAGGACACACAGTACTCAATCAGGACTTGCACAGGACACACACTACTGGACTGTTGGATATGGGTAAAGATTTTTTTCTCCTTTGAGCACTGCTCACATCATTCAGTTACAGGTGTCTACATGCCACAGTGCACGGTACCTCGGAAAGTCTTTAGTGTCAGCCTGTCAGGTCAGGGCACACGGCTAACACCCCCTCCAAGCTGCGACCACGGCTATATAGGTGACCGTGACCCTGACCCTCCTACTTCCTTCTTCCGCCATCAGCATCGGTTCAGATCAGCGTTATCTTGTGAAGTGCCTGTCTTTCGCGCAAAACTCGAAATGCGAGGTTTCAAGCCATGCTTAGGATGCTGCAAGGCTTTTCCGATGGATGACCCACACGAGAAATGCCTCGCTTGCCTGGGTGAGTCCCACCTCGCGGTGGAGTGCTCTATTTGCTGATCCTTCAAGCGAAGGACTCAGCGGGAAAGGGAGTGCTGTCTCCTCTCGATTTCAGGGAATGGAGCCGCTCCACCCGAAGGCAGCCGAGCCACCAGCGCTCTGCTGGACCCTCGATTGGCCCTGGCTCAGGATCCCCACCAATCACCTGTACTGGGCTCGAAATCTCAGCCCACTATGGTACCACCTCGGCACCGACCTCGCTGGTCACCTGGTAGCCTCTCAGCGGCCCCAAGTAGGGCACCGTCTCAGGCACCAACCTGCCAAGGGCATTCAAACCCGGCTCCGGTGCAGAAGACGAAGAAGTGGACCATAGCGGCACCGCCCCATTTGGCACTGCTGGACACGGTACCGCCAACTTGTGGTACTGCTGCTAAGCCCAGTACCGCCATCAAGCCTGGTACCGCTGGACCTGGCACCATTGCCGATACTGCTGCTTCCGGTGCTGTCACTTCCGGTACCGTCAGACCCGGCACCGACAACACCCACGCCGGTACCAGTACCGTCGCGTGGCTCTTCGCCCTTCTGCAGCCCAGCACCATCAAGCCCGACACTGGGCCCAAATACTGCAGCTCCGCCTCATCACTCCTCTGAAGAGCTCTTGGTACTGGACTACTGGATGTCAGGGGGGAGGTTGTCCAGGATCATCCTCTGAAGACCCCTTTCTTCCCCCCCAGGAGAAGCATCTGAGAAAGCGGCTTTGAAAGAGCTCTGTATCACCGAGCTCGAGGGGAATACAATCATCGGTAGAGGTCTCTGCTCCCCCATGGCTCCTATGCTGCCAACGAGGTCACCGCACAACGAGTGGACCCTCAACTGGCTGAACGCAACGGCAGATGATGCCTCCTTCCATTATGTTCGATTGCTGGTGCCGGAGTCCTCGGATTTCTCCAACGACGAGCCAGACCCTGATTCTACTCAACGTAATAGATTAAGGGCTCAATCATCCTCATCACCTGATGAGCGCCTAATTGACATGTCCACCAACCGCGAGGGAGATCCCCGCATCGAGGAGGACCTCCTCCACCACATGGCAGCAAATCTGAAACTGAAGCTGGGGATGATCCAAGTGGAAGATGATTCCTACTTCGACACGTGCTGTAGAGCTCCTCCGGCTAAGGTCGTGATTCCCCTACATTCTGGGGTGTTTCATAACATCCAAGAATGCTGGCAAACACCTTCCTCGATTCCGCCAGTGTCCAAAGTGGCGGACAGGAAATATTCTGTCTCCCCAGAAGGATTCCCCTTCCTATACCACCGTCCATCCCCAGGATCCCTCGTGGTCGACACAGTCAACCAAAGGGAGACACAGGGCCAGCCGAGCTCCACACCCAAGAACAGAGAGGCAAGGAAGCTTGACCTATTAGGCAGGAAAGTTTAGTCTTCTCCCACCCTACAGCTGCGTATCTCAAACCACTCAGCCCTGATGATGCACTACATCTTCAACTTGTGGGAGACTCTGCAAAATCTCCACTCAGCCGTCTCTGAGCAGCATCTGAGAGACTTCGAGGCAATGCTGGATGAAGGAGAGAGAGCATCCAGGGATGTGCTCGCAGCAACCTGGGACACAGTGGATACAGCAGCATGCATAATGGCATCTGCAGTCATTATGCGCCATTTGGTGTGACTCCAAAACTCTGGCCTTTCCACACAGACGCAGCAGATTATCCAGGACCTTTCCTTTGAAGGTCCCGACCTCTTCGCATCTTCCATAGACGCAAAGCTGCACGGTACGAAGGACTCGAGGGCTATGCTCGGATCCCTCGGAATTTACACTCCTCAACCAGTTAGGCACTCCTCGAGGTTGCATCATCAGCTACAGCAACAGTTACAGCAACTGAAACAGCAGCTGCAACTGCAGACCCAGTTTCTGAGATCCCTTCAGTTTCCCCAGCACCATATTGGGGACCCAGACAAAGACAAGAGTCAATCAGGTAAAGGGGGTAAGCTGAGCGCCTCACAGTCTGGACAGCGCGGACAGGGATCGGACCGCTTTCTGGGCCGCAAGCAGCATTTTTGATGGTCCCTCAGAGGGCAGCGCTCCAGAACCCCTGTTCTCCCCCCACTGCCTCCATCACTTCGCCCAACAGTGGACCTGCATCATGTCAGACTAGTTGGTCCTCAACACAGTGGAGGGAGGATACTGCATTCAGTTCCTTTCAACCCCTCAGGACAGGAAACTGCCCCCTCGCACAATATCAGAAAACCCAGACCTGCTGGACAGGCTCAAGGTCGAATGCCAGAAGCTACTCTCCCTCAAGAGCCATAGAAAAGGTTCCCAAAAGAGAGCGCAGCAAAGGGTTCTATTCCCACTACTTCCTAGTCCCCAAACCCAACAGGGACTTACAACCTATCCTAGACCTCAGAGCATGCAACAAACACATAAAGAGAATAAAGTTCCACATGGTTTCCTTGCCCCAGATCGTCCCCTCCCTGTCCCCAGGAGACTGGTTTGCAGCCCTCGATCTAAAGGACGCTTACTTCCACATAGCCATTTGACCCCACCACAGATGTTTTCTCAGTTTTGTGGTGGCACGACACCATTACCAGTTCACCGCCCTCCCCTTCGGGTTATCACTAGCTCCCACGGTGTTCGCAAAGTGCTTCGCACCGGTCGCAGCTTTCCTACAAAGGAGGGGCATAAGAATCTACCCCACCTAGATGATTGGCTCATAGTTGGCAAGTCAAGTTGACAGGTGCAAAACCATGTCAATCTGGTAGTGAATCTGTGTGAGTTCCGCATAAACTCAGAGACGTCCAAGCTTTTCCCCACTCAGGACATAGAATTCATCGGGGCACGTTTAAATGCTTGACAGGGCACCGCGTCCTTGCCCCTGTCAAGATTTTGGTCCATTTGCACCATCATCACGGAGCTCTAGGCGCCCGGGCTGACCACAGCATGCTGGTGCATGCAGCTCTTGGGACACATGGTAGCGGCCACCTCGGTAATCCGAACAGCCCACCTGTGGATGACACCATTCCAACTCTGGTTTGCCACGAGCTTCCGACCAGGAAGAGCCCGCCTGGACAAGGTACTCTCAGTCCCTCAATACACCCTGGAGTCCCTCCAAATCTGGAAGGACCCCGACTTCGCGATGGGGGGAATTCCGTTCAGGGAGTCCAAGCCCTCATTGACCCTGATAATGGATGCATCCGACTCAGGCTGGGGAGCCCACCTGTCCAGGGGCCTCTCCATGCAAGGTGTTTGGAATCCCCAGGACAGACTCCTCCACATAAATGTGAAGGAGCTTTGGGCTATCAGGCTGGCCTGCATGACCTTCCTCAACCAGATTTGAGGGAGGGTGCTACAGGTCCTCTCAGACAATACAACGGCCGTGTTCTACATGAACCGTCAAGGGGGAGTCCACTCCTCAGCTGTATGTGAGGAAGCGACCAAGCTTTGGCAATAAGTGATAGATCATCACTTCATGCTGACTGCCTCCCTCTTGCCCAGGTTAGACAACGGCATAGCGGACTCACTCAGCAGGAAACCCCTTGCGAATCACGAGTGTTCCCTCCACAACGAGGTTTTCTGCCTGCTGACAAACAGATGGGGAACCCCTCAGATCGACCTCTTTGCCAAGGGGCAGAACCGCAAATGCCCACAGTTCTGCTCCCTTTGAGGTCAAGAGGGGGGTTCTCTCAGCGATGTCTTCCCCCTTAATTGGTCATGGGCCCTAATGTATGCCTTCCCTCCATTCCCCCTGATCCACAGAGTGCTACTGAAGGTCCTCGCGGACAAGGCACACATCATTCTGATAGCCCCGGGTTGGCTCAGACAACACTGGTTCACCCTCCTACAGGATGTGTCCGTGAGGATCCCGCTCCGCCTCCCATGGGGGGCGGACCTCCTTACACAGGACTCGGGCTGCCTTTGGCACCTGAACCTGGGCCACCTGCACCTGACAGCCTGGATGCTCTCTGTCTCAGTGAGCAACAGAGGTGCTGCTTGGATAGGGTTAAGAAGGTCCTGGTTGGCAGCAAAATACCCTCCACCAGGTCCACCTACATGGCAAAATAGAACCACTTTTCCACTCAGTGCCATGACAAAGACATAGACCCTACCTCTGCACCAATTCAGGCAATTTTAGACTACCTTCTTGATTTCAGAGAAAGGCCTATCCCTGTCCTCATTGAAAGTCCACTTGGTGGCAATTTCAGCCTTTCACCAAAGAATAGATGGGGCTCCACTCTTGTCACACCCCATCTGTCATAGATTCCTGAAAGGGGTGGAAAAACTTTTTTCCCACCTTCGTAAACCCACTCCTCAGTGGGATTTGAATGTTGTGCTGCAGGCTCTGACAGAGCCGCCTGATGAGCCCTTGGACTCAGCCACTTTGCTCGTATTGTCCTGGAAGGTGGCATTCCTAGTAGTGATTACCTCGGCCAGACGGGTCTCACAGTTACGAGCCCTGTCCTCTGAACCTCCATATACAGTTTTCTTCCCAGACAAGGTGGTCCTTCATCACCACCCCTCGTTCTTGCCCAAGGTTGTCATCCTCTTCCACATGAATCAAGAAATCTGCCTGCCGGTCATCTATTCCAACCCTCAGGTGACAGAAAACCAGAGATGGTGGCACACCCTGGCTGTGAGGAGAGCACTCCTAATCTATAGCGAGCGCACGCGATCTTTCCCCAAGACCTCCCAATTGTTTGTGGCGGTCTTGGAACACATGAGAGGTTCTGCGGTACCCTCCCAATGCATTTCCAAATGCATTGTGAACTACATTAAAGACTGCTATGGAACAGTGAACATGCCTCTTCCAGAGACTGTGAGAGCCCACTCAACCAGAGCTCAGGCATCCTCCATGGCCTTCCTTGCTAAGGTCCCAGTCCAAGAGATCTGCAGGGCCGCTACATGGTCGTCGGTACAGCTGTGTTCACACACAGAGGGTTATTTCGAAACAAGTTGTGTCGAAACAACTTGTTTCGAAATAACACCTTATTTCAAAATAACATACTTCAAATTAAAAAGCCGGCGGGGAGCAGCGCTGGGCTGCGCTGAAGCCCGCCGGTGCCCGCAGCCCGGCTCTGCAGGCGCTGGCCAGGGGACACCCCTCAGCACGCTGGCCAGGGTGCTGAGTGTTCCCTGGCCAGGGTGCTGAGGGGGCAGCCCTTGACCTGTTGTTTCGGAACGTCTTGTTCCAAAACAACATGTTCACACGAGTTGTTTCGTCCACAAGTGGGGTTTAACTTGTTTTGAAACAACACAGTTGTTTCAAAACAAGGGCTTCCCCTTGTTTCGAAACAACTGTGCATCGTGTGAACATGGGTTTTTTTGTTTCGAAACTACGAGGCTGTTTCGAAACAAAAGTGCTGTGTGAACACAGCCTACATACCTTCATAATGCACTACACCATTGCCCAACAGGCGAGAAATGATGCCACTGTGGGCAGAGCTGTACTCAGTGTGGGTGAACTGTAACTCCTCCCACCATCCTTGGGTACGGCTAGCAGTCACCTGTAACTGAATGGTGTGAGCAGCGCTCGAAGGAGAACAGTTGGTTACTCACCGTAACTGTCCTTCTTCGAGATGGGCTGCTCACATACATTCAGGTCCCTCCCACCATCCCTGCTAACAGAGTTGGCGAAGGTATATGGGACTGGGAGGGTCAGGGTCACAGTCACCTATATAGCCGCAGGTGTGGCGTGGAGGGGGCATTGGCCGTGCGCCCTGACCTGACAGGCTAACGCTAAAGACTTTCCGAGCTACCATGCGCTGCGGCACGTAGACACCTGTAACTGAATGTATGTGAGCAGCCCATCTCAAAGAAGGACGGTTACGGTGAGCACAGCGCAGCACCCACTTCCCCCTTTCTCCACAGTGGCTCCCTGCCACCCAGGGCAAATCCTCACCCCACTGCTGCCTATGATGGACCTTCCCATCACTGCAGGGGCCAGAACTATCCTTCCAGCCCCCAGCTCACCCCCCCAGCTACACCCCCCCAACCAAACAGCCACTCCACAACCTCCAGCAGCCCCCCTCAAAACCCTTACCTTGGCTGTTTGCAGGCTGGCTGACAGGTTGGGAGCTGCTTCCCTGCCACAAACTACTTTGTGGGGCCCCCTAAAGGGCTCACTATCGGCCCCCAATGCTACCTTCCCTGTGGCCCCAGTCCCCCACTGCAGCCCTAACAACCCCACTTGACCCCCAGACTCCTTTTTTGTTTTGCTGAACTGAACTAACATGACTATCCCTCTGGAACTCATAAATTATTCTTGCGTACGATATTTTTAAAGATCTTTCCATCATGAAGCTTGTAAGTTGATCATCTTTCACATAACATAAATGAGCTAATGCTGAACTACAAAGTTAAAATGAACATTTTAAAATTTTTTAAAAAGTATGAGCATTAATACATAAATAAAAAGTGGTAACATTAATGATGGCTCAAAAATAACGAATACAAGATTTAAAATTTTGGCAGTCAAATCTTACAAATGTTCCATATAGGCTTGGGTTTATGTGCACTAGACATTTAATACAAATAATTATAATAAATAAAAATAAGTAAAAAAAAGGTTCCTAGTGTGTAGCTATAAATGAAAAACACCAAATTTCTGTGAAATTCTCTGAAGTACTCAAGTTTATAAGACTCTTGCCCCCTCAGAAATATTAAATAGTAAGTACAGAAGAAGCTAAAAAATTACTTACCCAAAAAAAAAAAATACAGCACAGACATCACACACAGCTGTAATGATTGTCTAAGAGAGCAGCACTGTATTTATATGTAGCAGCCTATATGGACCAACCTGGTAACCTGAGCTAACCAAAACCAAACTAAAAATTGTCACAAAGTCAAAGGAAAAGGCAAAACAACAGGTAAAAAAGAAAAGGAAAAGGCAATATTTCACAGGATTAAAAAATGGCAGAATAAATGGCCACACTGAGGAATTAAAAGCTTAGCCCAAGGGAAAAGTTCCTACTATTGTGCTGTCTGTTGCTTGCTCCTGCTTTTTTAGCATTTCAATTTGAAGGTGATGGGCAGATAATGGTGCAATCTGCACTTCAGATGAAGCACAGATCCTAATGATAGTTTGCTTCAATGAGCCAAGAGTGAAAAGTGCTTAGGCTTCCAGCCCTACTAGCTCTGCTAGATCGGAACAATTTCTATATTTTTCTATATTTTCATTTCTGTCCACCAAATTGAGGATGGGACCCCTTATTGCATGGAGCCCTAGGCGGCTGCCTGCTTTGCCTACCCCAAAAGCTGCCATTGCTTTTTGCCAGCCCTGCATAGCCCACATGGCTGGACTGAGCAGGGAGGGAGCTCTAACTCTAGCTCTCCCAGATTCTCACAGCACACTTTGGGTGTTGCCATGGCACACTGGTTGGGCCCCATTGGTCTACATGCCACAGCGCACAGTAGCTTGGAAAGTCTTTAGACTTAGCCTGTCAGGGCAGAGCATGCAACCAGTGCCCCCTCTGCACTGGGACTGCAGCCATATTAGTGACCGTGACCCTGACCCTCCCAGTTCCTTTTTCCACCCTCAGCAACGGTTTTGGATCAGCCAAGAAACTTGCACAAGCAAGTGCCTGTCTTCTACCATGAAATTCAAGATGCCTGGTTTCAAACCATGCTTGGGATGCTGTTAAGCTTTCCCTCTCGACGATCCACATGAGAAATGTCTCACATGCATAGATGGTCCCACCTTGCCAAGAGCTGCCTTATCTGCCAGTCTTTCAAAAGAAGGACTTGCAAAGATAGAGAGCTGTGCCTCCGATCCCTTGCTGGGAACAGTGCGCATTTCTCTGATGCCACCTGAGCCTTGAGCGCTCTGTCTGCTCACCAATCAGTTCAGGCACTGGAGCAACAGGACCACTCCTCGGCGCCAAGCTCAAAGTCTCGGTCAACGCCCTCATCGGTGCCGTCAGAGCACCAAACACCTTGGTCACTGAACTGACCTGACGATGAGCCGAAAGTGGCACCATCAACAGCACCACTGATGTCACAGGCCTCTGCGACGGTGTGGGCACGGTCCCAGGACCCTTTCCCAATACCACGGAAGAAACCCAGATTCAAGCCAACCAAGGTCCTGGGAACCCAGTCGGCACAGGAATCGGTACCGCCCACTAAGCTGGTACCGCCCAGCCTACGGCCGGTACCGCAATCCAGCACCGAGGACTGTTCCCCGGCCTCCTTTCCATGATTCACCTGGGACCTGTCAGTACCGTGCTCCCAGGGCTCAGTGGCCCCATCACACGGCTCAGCGTCGGCTTCGCCCCCAGCCTCCGTCCACTCTTCACCCTCACCCAAAATGGTACTGGGGGCAGAGAACATTTAGGGAAATGGCACCACAAATGCTCTCCCTCACCCAAACCACGACCCAAGAAGGGATCGTTGGGACCGTCTGGGCCGTGGAGCCTTCCCTTTCCAGTACCACAAAGACTCCACAACCTGGTCAAGGCCATTCTCCTCAGTGCAGCCTTGAGGCCGGAGCATCTTTCAACGACTGGTCGCATGGTTGGCTGGACATGGCAGCTGACGATACCTTAAGTTCAAGGCACCATTCGATCCAGTCTCCCTTGCAGACCCTGGATTCGGATTTCTTGGACGATGAGCCCAACCCAGACTCCACACGTTGTAGCAGATCGTGGGTTCAATTTTCTTCCTCACCTGATGAACACACCTTTGAAAGACTGATTGACTGTAACGAGGACTCTCGTGCTCACCAGGATTTCCTCCACCACATGGCAGCAAACCTGAAGCTGGAGCTAGGGTTGTCCAAGAGGAAACCAACCCCCTCTTCGACGTTGGGCGTAGATCCCACCCGCCAAGGTGTCTGTCCCTCTCCACAAAGGGGTATAAAGCATTGTCAGGGCCCATTGGCAAACCACATCCTCGATTCCACCAATATCAAGGGTCATGGACCGGAAGTACCACTTCCTTCAGGACAAGTTCTCCTTCCTTTTCCAGCACGCCACTCCAGGGTTGCTGGTCATTGATGCTGTGAAACAGAAAGAAAGACAGGGCCAACCGGGCTCCACCCCCAAAAATAAGGAGACAAGAAAACTCGACCTCTTGGGCAGGAAGGTTTACTCTACAGAAGCCTTACAGCTGTGCATAGCAAACCACTTGGCCCTCATGACAAGGTATATCTTTAACTTCTGGAGTGCCATGCAAGGCTTTCGTGGCATCATCCCTAAGGACCGCCTTAGGGACTTTGACACGATGCCTGAGGAAGGGGAAAGGGCAACCAAGGATGCTCTGATGGCTATCTGGGATGCCGTAGACACAGCCACTTGTACGATAGCATCTGCTGTGGTAATGCGCCGCTCAGCCTGGCTCCAGGGCTTGCACCACAGCTGCTACTTACTATTCAAGATCTGCCGTTTGAAGGCCCTGACCTCTTTGCTGAGTCCACAGATGCGAAACTCCATGGCATGAAGGGCTTGAGAGCTATACTCTGGTCGCTAGGGATTTATACCCCACAACCTAACAGATGCTCTCTAAAACCCCATCAACTCCTGCAACAACAATTTCAGCAGTCGCAACAACAGATTCAACTGCAGAGTCCATTCCTGAGGTCCCTCCAATTTCCCCAGTGCCATCATGGGGACATGGACAAGGACAAGGTCTGTTCTGCCAAGAGTGAGAAGTCCCATGCCCCACAATCAGGTAGGCGTGGGCAGCCCTCCGAATGCTCATTGGGAAAGAAATTGATGATTACAGTACGGGTAGCAAACCCATGACCCAACCGGTCCCCAACCGCTTACACCGTTTCATCCATCACTGGGCAAACAACACATGAGACCAGTGGGTCCTCGAGACGGTCGTGGAGGGGTATCGTATTCAGTTCCTTTTGATTCCCCAGGACAGAAAACCGACCCCTCGTCCAGCTCTCGGAAACCGAGAACTGCTCCACCAGCTCGAGATCGAATGCTAGAAACTCCTCTCCCTCAGAGCCATAGAAAGGGTGGGAGAGGGGAAAGGGGTTTTTGCTCCCAATACTTCCTGGTCCCGAAGCCCAACTGGGACCTTCGACCCATCTTAGATCTCAGAGCCTTAAACAAGCATATAAGGAAAATAAAGTTCCACATGGTTTCCCTATCTCCGATCCTCCCATCTCTGTCTCCTGGGGACTGGTTCATGGCCCTCAATCTAAAAGACGCCTACTTCCACATAGCCATACAGCCCCGCCACAGGCGGTTCCTAAGATTCATGGTGGAGAATGACCACTTCCAGTTCACCTTTCTCCACTTCAGGCTTTCCCTGGCCCCCAGGGTGTTCATGAAGTGCATGGCGCCAGTCGTGGCGTCCCTGTGCAGACGGGCCATAAGAATTTACCCCTATCTAGACGACTGGTTAATAGTCAGGAAATCGAGTTCCCAAGTAGAGACCCATGTTAGAACAGTACTGAGGCTCTGCGACTATCCGGGCCTTCACATAAACCAAGAAAAGTCAAAACTCTGCCCCTCTCAGAGCATAGAGTTCATAGGGGTGCGGCTAGATGCCCACAAGACGTCAGCATTCCTACCTCTATCCAGATTTTGGTCCATCTGTACCATCATCACAGAGCTGCAGACGTCCCACGTGACCACAGCCCGCCAGTGCCTGCAGCTCCTTGGCCACATGGCAGTCTCCACCTCAGTCATCCAGACAGCACAACTCAGAATGATCCCCTTCCAGATATGGCTCTCCATGGTGTTCCACATATGGAGGGACTCCTTAAACAAGGTACTGTCTGTTCCCCAGGACACTCTGGGGACACTTCAGATTTGGAAGGATGCCTGTTTCGCCATGGGGGGCATTCCTTTCAAAGACCGCAGGCCCTCAGTGACCTTAATAAAAGATGCCTTGAACTTAGGGTGGGGGGCCCACATCTCTGGGGGACTCTCCACTCAGGGACTCTGGATGACCCTCTCTGCATAAACGAGAAGAAACTACAGGCCATCAGACTAGTCTGCATGACCTTCCTGGAAAAGTTACAGGGCAGGTCAGTCCAGATTTTCACGGACAACACCACAGCCATGTTCTATATGAACCAGCAAGGGGGGGTCCGCTTCCCTCCACTTTGCGAGGAGGCATGTAAACTATGGGAGCTGGCCATACAACACAACTTCACCTCAGTGGCCTTCTACCTACCAGGGGTGGACAATGGGCTAGTGGACTCACTAAGCAGAAAACCCCTAGCGAATCACGAGCGGTCCCTCCACGAGAAGGTGTTCTCCCTCCTGATAAACAAATAGGGCCAACCCTAGATAGACTTGTTTGCAACATGGTAGAATCGCAAGTGTCCTCAGTTTTGTTCCCTCAGGGGCCAGGAGGAGGGGTCTCTCAACGACGCCTTCCTCGTCAGCTGGTCAGGGCCCCTGAAGTATGCCTTCCAGCCGGTTCCCCTGATACAGAGGGTTCTCTTGAAAATGGACAGAGACGGAGTGAACATAATACTAATAGCTCCATGCTGGCCCAGACAGCATTGGTTCCCACTCCTGCAGGACATGTCCTTAGAGATCCCACTCCACCTCCCACAGTGGGCGGACCTCCTGACACAGGACTTGGGGCTCCTTCAGCACCCAGACCTGGGCCACCTACACCTGATGGCCTGGATACACTCTGGCTCAATGAGCAGGAGTGGCTCTGTTCAGTCAGGGTTAAGAAGGTCCTGATTGGTAGCAGAAGACCGTCCACCAGGTCGTGTTTCTCCATTTGGGCACAGGACAAAGGGGTAGACCCTATATCAGCTCCAATACACCTGACCCTAGACTATCTGTTAGACCTTAGGGAAAAGGCCTTTCTCTTTCCTCACTGAGAGTCCATTTAGCGGCAATCTCTGCCCTTCACAAGACTGTAGATGGACAATCAGTCTTGTCCCATCCCACTTCCGTCAGATTCCTGAAAGGGGTGGAGAGACTTTTCCCCCAACCCTGTAAGCCCACCCCACCTTGGGACCTGCATGTCACGCTCCGGGCAGTGACAGAGCCGCCCTATGAACCCTTGGACTCAGCCACCCTCCTGGTCCTGTCCTGGAAGGTGGCCTTCTTAGTAGCAATCACCTCTGCTAGAAGGGTTTCGGAGTTGAAAGCCCTCTCCTCGGAACCCCCATGTATGAGGTTCTACCCAGATAAAGTGGTTTTACAACATCACCCATCCTTCCTCCCTAAGGTGGCCACCTCCTTCCACCTTAACCAAGAAATTTGCTTGCCAGTTTTTTACCCAGACCCCCAGGTTACGCAGAACCAGAGGAAGTGGCATACATTGGAAGTAAGGAGAGCGCTCCTGACTTACATCAAGTGCACCCTGCCGTTTCACAAGACCCGCCCCCCCCAACTATTTGTGGCAGCCGGCAAACGTAAGAGAGGTTTACCAGTATCCTCACAGTGTATCTCTAAGTGGATTGTGAACCGCATTAAAGACTGCTATGGAAGGTCGAACACGTCCCTTCCTGGGACTGTTAGAGCCCACTCTACCAGGGCCCAAGCGTCCTCAACGGCCTTCCTTGCCAAGGTCCCAATCCAAGAGATCTGCAGGGCTGCTACATGGTTGTCGATACACACCTTCACAATGCATTACGCCATCGCCCAGCAGGCTAGAGATGATGCCGCTCTGGGCAGAGCTGTACTCAATATGGGTAGGATGTAACTATAACTGTAACTCCTCCCACCATCCATGGATTTGGCTAGCAGTCACTTGTTACTGAGTGATGTGAGCAGCACTTGAAGGAGAATGGTGGGTTACTTACCAGTAACTGTCCTTCTTCAAGATGGGCTGCTCACATACATTCAGGACTCTCTCTCTCACCATCCCCGCTAATGGAGTTGGCGAAGGTATAGGGGACTGGGAGGATCAGGGTCATGGTCACCTATATAGCTGCGGTTGTGGCGCAGAAAGCTGAACACTTTCCAAGCTACCGTGCGCTGCGGCACGTAGACACCTGTAACTGAATGTATATGAGCAACCCATCTTGAAGAAGGATGGTTAGTGGTATGTAACCCACCGTTTTCCAGTGGCATCAGCTTTTAATTCCTCAGTCTGGCCATTTATTCTGCCATTTTTTAATTTTGTGAACTATTGCCTTTTCCTTTTCTTTTTTACCTGTTATTTTGCTTTTACCTTTGACTTTGTGACAATTTTTAGTTTGGCTTTGGTTAGCTCAGGTTACCAGGTAGGTCCATATAGGCTGCTATATATAAATACAGTGCTGCCCTTAAGCAATCATTACAGCTGTGTTTTGGTAAGTAATTTTTTAGCTTTTTCTGTACTTATTATTTAATATTTTTGAGGGGCTAGAGTCTTACAAACTTGAGTACTTGAGAGAATTTCATTGAAATTTGGTGTTTTTCATTTACAGGTACACACTAGACACCTTCTTTTCATTTATTTTTATTTATTATAATTATTTGTATTAAATGTCTTGCACACATAAACCGAAGCCTATATGAAATATTGGTAAGATTTGACTGCAAAAATTTTAAATGTGGTATATTAGTTATTTTTGAGCCATCAATAATGTTACTACTTTTTATTTGTTAATTAATGCTCATACTCTAAAAATTTTTTAAATGTTCATTTTAACTTTGTAGTTCAGCATTAGCTCATTTATGTTATGTGAAAGATGATCAACTTACAAGTTTCATGATGGAAAGATCTTTAAAAATATCATACCCAAGAATAATTTATGAATTCCAGAGGGATAGTCATGTTAGTTTGGTTCAGCAAAACAAACAAGCAGAGCTGTAACTATGGTGGGGAAAACGGGGCATAGCCCTGGGCATGTTCTTTCAGAGGGCACCGATGAAGAGCTGTAACTAGGCTCCTGCAAATGGGGCTTAGCCCCCGGGGGGAATTTTAGTGGGTGGATGGGATGGATCTGGCTTCCCATGGCAGCTGGGGATGGAGCAGGATCCATCCCCAGCTGCCACAGGAAGCCAGATCCGTCCCCTGTGCCCCTAAAATTCCATCGCCACCATTGCTGGCAATCCAGATCCAACCCCTGCACCCTGTAGCTTGCCGGCAGTGACAGAAAGCTTCTGCCACCACTGGGAGGCTGCAGAGATCCAGATACATACCCAGCTCCCGCTGGACAAGCAGGGAAGCTTCCGCCATCACCGGCAAGCCATGGGGGGGGGGCAGGGATCTGGATTGTTGCCAGCAGCAACAGTGGAATTTTAGGGGGCTCAGGCGATGGATCTGGCTCCCCTTGGCAGCTGGGAACGGATCTGGATCCATCCCTGCTGTGGGAAGCCGGATCTGTACCTTCCGCCCTCTAAAATCCCACACCAGGATCGGGCCCCAAGTTGGATGGGGCCTGGGGGGAGGGGCACATCTGGGGTTCTTGCCCCAGGCACCCAAAGGACGGTCACTGGTAAGTAACCTACTGTTCTTGCCCTGACAGAGCTTTGAAACTCTTTCCTTAACAGCTACTCCAGCATGTTGACCTTTACTCGCCATCCATGTCCTCGCTGCAACCACTTGCATTATCTGTAGGTGACTGAAGCTGGAAAGGATGGTTTGCTTTGGGCAGCTGAATTATCTCCCTCTAGGCAGCTTTTCCCTTTCGTTCTTTGCTGAAGACAGGCAGTGAAGCAGCAAAGAATAATATAGAAGTGAAATCGCTTCATTTAATCTGAGCCAGCAGGGGCTGCAAATCGGCTGGTAGTGAAAGTCTGTTGTCGTTACATGACTGGTTATTCTTTGCAAACACTCGTTTCCTCAGGTTAGAGGCTCCAAAGCTATAAAGGGGAGCTGCAGATGTCTGGCCATTAGCAGGGAAAAGTGGGAAACTGCTTTTTGCTGGAGAATCAAAAGGCAAATCCAGGGAGCACCACTCTCCCCCAGCCCATGCTGCCCCAGGATGACTGACAAAGGAAGCAGCCTGCAGTTCCTATACTTGGCTTCAATGTGGTTGCAGGCCACCTTCCAGAACCCCCATCCAGAGCAGCTGGGAGCAAGGCAGGGGCCTGAGTCAGAAGGAAGATTAGAGACAAGGGACTAGGCAGGGTTAGTCTTGAAACAACATGACTGAGTGGAGAGGGAAGCTGAGAACAGTTTTCAGGTATGTTCAGGGATCTAGCAAAAGGCCAGGGATCTGTGGGTTACCAGTAACCATCCATCTTTGAGATGGCCTGCTAACATACACAGTTACAGGTGTCTACATGCCACAGTGCCCGGTAGCCTGGAAAGTTTTCGGCCTTAGCCTGTCAGGTCACAGCACGCAGCCAACGCCGCCTCCATGCTGCAACTGTGGCTATATAGCTGTAACCCCCCTGGGGTTTTAAGGAGCATGGTTCCTTTAAATTTTTGCCCTGTGGGAGAGGGTTTTTGTGGAGCTGAGGAGGGGGGCTGGACCTCCAGCCAGAGGCCTGGGAAGAAAGCAGGGGGAGAGGCCCTGCCTGAAGCCAGGGAAGACAGGGTGGCTGACCTGGGATGCCAGGCCAGCACCCACAGAAGGACACTGTGCTGGGGAGAGTCGCCCAAGGACAGAGCGGGATCCAGCGACTGGCCATCTGGAGCTGTGGGGCCGTGAGTACAGCACCTGGGACTCAGAAGGGAGGTTGTAGTTAGTTAAGTGGGGAGGGTGTCACTCTGGGTTCACAGAGAGCAGCAGAAGAGGCATCAGAGGGTTTTCTTTTGCTGGGAAAGTGCTGGCACCAAAGACTAGGAGTTGCTGGACTGAACTCTGGACTGGAACTGTGCTGGGACTCCTGAACTCATGGTGCAGAAGCAGAGCTCACATCTGCCTCCAGCCTGCTGCATTGTTGGGCCTTGCAGGGCCCTGTGTTAGCTGTTTACTCTGTGTTACTGCTGCCCCATCTGCCCTGTTGGTTTCCCCTTTGCACCTCTGTAAATAAACCCTCCCCATTCCCATGATCCCTGCACTATATCAGTGTATGTGTGGTCACTCTGGGGGTTGGAACAGGTGCCCCTGGGGCAAAGGGGCTCTCCTTGCTGTGTTCCCATGCACATCCTTTCTCTGGTCAGGGCCGCCTGCAAGGCAGGCTCAATCTGGCCACGAGGGTGTTACACTTGGTGGCCCGTACGGGGAACTCCTGCAGACACAAACCTCTATGTCACACACTCTAGGTGCTCCTTCACAGCGAAAAGAGACCACCTGCTGAAAGAAAAAAGAAGGGGGGAATGGAGAGAGAATTACTAGAAGACCTTTGCCAAGGGGCACAAATCTCAGTAGCCCAGGCTGTGCTGGTGGCCAGGTTCCCGGAAGAGATGGAACCCAATGAAATTGAGGAGAGCCTAGCTGCAGTAGGAATACTGGGGAAAGTGAAGGTCCACACTCGTATTTACAGTCATGAATTGAAGGGCATGATAGCACTATGTACTCATTCCAAAGAAGCAGATCCTGATAAAGTACCCAAAGAAGTGCAAGTGGGAGGTACCCCCTGGACAATTCTGGGGCCAAGCCAGTCCTCTGTTAGTGCACCTTTGTTACTGGAGGTGGACTCATTAGCTCAGAAGCTACAGAGTCTGATGGCAAATGAGAAGCGGACACGAGAGTAATTAATATTGGCATTAGGAAGGGCTCCAACACCTGCAGCACCCAACCCAGTGGAGTGGGCAAAAGAGTTGGGGAATGCCCTCAGAGATGTGTTGAAGCCAGTATCTGAAAATGCACCATAAAAGCGGTTACCTTGTTTCTCTGGAGTCATACCTGTACCCTCAGGGGAAGATGATTATGAGACCTGGAGGGAATCTTCAGTGCCCCTTGTCCAAGAGTGGCAATGCTCTGATGCTGAAAAGTGGAAATGGGTGCTTGAGAGTCTGAGGGGACCTGCTATGTGGATTGTCCAAACCCTGAAAGACTCCCAGCCAGCTGCCACAGTGCACGACTATTTAGCTGCTCTTGAGAGTGTCTACGGCACAACGGATAGCAGCGAAGACCTGTATTATCGGTTTCGTCACACCTATCAAGGGTCTCATGAGAAGTTGTCAGATTTTGTCAGGAGGTTGGAGGATTTACTGCAGCAGGTAGTGCAGAAGGGAGGAATTCCCACTAAGTGCATTGATTCTGCTAGGTTAGATCAGATCCTTCAGGGAACCCGACAAGATGGGTTGATGCTGTGGCAACTACAGCTGAGGGAGTGGATCCAAAACCCACCTCCATTCCACAACCTCATTTGAGAGATACGTGAAGAAGAGGAACGATTTATGCAGGCAGATACAGTGGCACTGCCAAGGAAGATAGGGAGTTACGCCACCACAGTGCGTGGAGTAACAGAGGATGCTCCATCAGTAGCAGCAGCCCTGAGAGATTTGACCCAAGAAGTGGCCATGCTGAAGGCTTATGCTGCGCCATCTGGAAAAAGGAAAAATAACCAGAGGGGTGATAGCCCAAAAAAGGGGTTCTGTTATAACTGTGGGAGAGATGGACACTATGCATTGGAGTGCCAGAACAGGACAGACCATGCAAGGGTATCTCAGAGACTGCAGGAAAGCCATAGGGAGTTTCAGGGAAACGCCAACAGGGCTTGGAGAAGGAGCGATCCAAGACCCTAAAATTCCAAGGCTCCCCCAAAAAGAACACAGATCATAGTTACCCTGATGGGCTAACAGGGCCCCAAGCTGTCATAGCCATCCATATAGAGGGATGTTTGTGTGAGGCATTGCTGGATAGTGGATCACAGGTCACCATACTTTATGAATCTTACAATTGAGAACACCTGCAGCATTTGCCCCTGCATTCCCTGTCCGGCTTAACAGTCTGGGGAATTGGTGGTGACTCATGCCCCTATCTGGGGTATATCCTGTTAAAGGTCCAATTTCCAAAGGATGTTGCCAGGACAACCCAGGAAATAGAAACATTGGCATTGATCTGCCCAGATCCAAAGGGAAGAGAATATGCACCTTTAATCCTAGGGACAAATGCAAACCTGTTTCAAAGACTAGCACAGAAGTCTCGAGAGATGACTGGGAACAACTATCTGCAGGAGCTAGCAATGCATACTTTATGTAAAGCTGCATACCAGCCAGTGGGATGCCCTACATCTCAAGAGGAGACCAAGGCTAAGCCTTTTGGGAAGGATTGTTTCCAGTTTGGGGATTCCCCCATTCCTGCCAAGTGAAAGGACTGGCTGGGTGAGGAGTTAGTCAAGAGGAAGGCTGTTTTCTCTGTGCATGAGTGGGATGTTGGGTGTGCTCAGGGTGTGGAACACAATATCCGAATGCAAGACGGTCTGCCTTTTTGAGAGAGATCAAGACAATTAGCCCCTGCAGATATTGAAGATGTGAGGCAGCACCTACAGGAACTGGCCCAAGCAGGCATTATTGAGGAATCCAGGAGCCCTTACGCATCACCAATTGTTGTAGTATGAAAGAAAAGTGGCAAGGTGTGCATGTGTGTTGATTATCGCACTCTGAACAGGTGAACGATTCCTGAACAATACACAATGCCCCGGGTGGATGATGCTTTGGATAGCCTGAATGGCAGTCGCTGGTTCTCTGTACTTGATCTCCACAGTGGATACTATCAAGTACCCATGGCACCAGAGGACCGAGAGAAGACAGTGTTCATCTGCCCCTTGGGATTTTACCAATTTAATCGTATGCCACAAGGGGCAACTGGGGCTCCAGCCACATTTCAGTGACTCATGGAACAGGTTGTAGGGGCTATGCTCCTGTTAGAGTGCCTGGTGTATCTGGATGACATTGTGGTCTTCGGGCGCACTTTAGAAGAACATGAAACTCAGCTGTGCAAGGTCCTGGATCGGTTGGAAGAGGCTGGTCTCAAGTTATCCTTAGACAAGTGCATCTTCTGCCAGACATCTGTGTGATATGTAGGACACATTGTATCTGCAGATGGTATAGCGACAGACCCAGAGAAGGTAAAAGAAGTTACCACCTGGCCAAGGCCTACAACTCTCAAGGAATTACAATCATTTCTGGGATTCTGTGACTAATATCACAGGTTCATAAAAAATTATTCCCATATTCTGCATGCCCTCACAGAACTCACAAAGGGATACCCTCCCACAAATAAGAAAAAGGGCAGACCACCCCGGCATCAATACTTCAATGTGAGCACACCTTTCGGAAAGCACTGGACTTCTGAATGTGAAGCAGCTTTCCATAACATCATTCAACAGCTTACTCAAGCACCTGTTTTGGTGTATGCTGATCCCACTCAGCCATATGAGCTCCATGTTGATGCAAGCTACACTGGTTTAGGCGCTGTCAGTAGCTTTTGCAAGTCGAGGCCTCACATCATCAGAGAGAAACTACCCTGCTCATCAAGTGGAGTTGCTGGTGTTAAAATGGGCTGTGACAGAGAGGTTTCATGATTACCTGTATGGAGCAAAGTTTATTGTAAAGACTGATAATAACCCTCTGACATATATCAAGACAACAGCAAAATTATCTGTAGCAGGACATCAGTGGTTAGCAGCACTCTCTGCTTATGATTTTGCCCTTCAGTATCATCTGGGTCAAACAAACATAGATGCAGATGCCTTGTCTCATCAGCCTCACATAAAAGACTTGTCACCAAATAATTGGACGAATGTGGGTACCCCTGAGTTGAAAGCTTTGTGCCAATGAGTATTTGTTGTGGAGGAACACTCCACGGCCAATGGGGAACGAGCAATTGACTGCTTGGGGGTGCCCCCACAAGCCATTCCCATAGCCTACTCAAGTTTTAGTAGAGTACAGGATCCTCGATTGCCCAGACTAAAGGATCGGGAGGTGGAACATGGCCAGAGAGCTGATCCACGAATGAAGGATGTCCTTTACGGTATGGAAACGGGAAAGGATCCCAAGAGTATTCGACTGAGTCATCCAGAGGAGGTCCTCTTGCTGAAGGAATGGGATTGCTTATTGGTTCGAGGTGGGCGACTTTATCAAGGCACGAAGCATTCCCCGAGACCTCACCCAAAGCAGTTCGTACTACCACAAAAGTATCGGCAACGTGTATTGGAGGCCTGCCATGATCGAATGGGTCACCTGGGAGTAGACCGATTAGAGGCCTTAGTTAAGGCAAGGTTCTATTGGCCCTGGATGGGGCGTGACATTGCCCGCCATGTACACACTTGTACCCGATGCATCCGATGAAAGAGTTTGCCTAAGAAGACAGCCCCTCTTGTCAATATCATAAGTTCAGCACCCATGGAGCTTGTCTGTCTGGACTTTCTGTCATTAGAGCCTGATCGCCAGGGTACGACAAATATCCTGGTGGTAACCAACCATTTTACTTGTTATGCTCAGGCTTATCCAACAAAAAAATCAAAAAGCTTCCACAGTTGCCAAGATCCTGTGGGACAAGTTCTTCGTTCACTGTGGGTTGCCTGCAAGACTATACTCAGACCAGGGATAGGATTTCGAGAGTCGATTAATAAAAGAACTTTGCACAATCATGGGGATCAAAAAATCACACACCACCCCTTCTCATCCACAAGGGGATCCACTGCCTGAATGATTCAACCACATGCTGCTCAACATGCTGGGAACCCTAGAGCCTCACCAGAAAAAATTCTGGAGCCAGCACGTGGAGCACTTGGTACATGCCTATAACTGCACTTGGCATGAGGCAACTGGCTACACACCATACATGTTGATGTTTGGTCAAGAGGCACGGCTGCCAGTTGACCTCTGTTTTGGAGTGTCTTCCGATGGGGCATTCCCTGAAACATATTTGGAGTATGTGGCTAGCCTAAAAGACCAATTGAAGGAGGCATATTGGATAGCAACACAAGCTTCTGGCCAACAGAATCAAAGGAACAAACTGCAATATGATCAGTGAGTGAGGCAACAGGAACTTCAGATTGGTGATCGGGTGCTGGCCCAAAATCTGGGATTAAAGGGAAAGCACAAAATTACTGATCATTGGCAGTCACACCCGGATGTCGTTGAGGAGAAACTGGGAGATCTACCAGTGTATCGGATACGCCTGGAGGGCAGTCGTGGCCCCACTAAAACTCTACACCGGAATCACCTGTTATCTGTTGGACAGGTATTGTTTCCTGATGAGGATGATCCCACAGTCTCTGAGACTCCTGGTCCTGTCAGTCGGACACAATCCAAGCAACGGAGATATAACAGGACTTTGCAAACACCCGGCTCCTCAGAGAGTGAGGAAGAAATAGTGTTCAGCCAGTGTCCTTTTGGAGACGTTTCAACCACACCAGATCTTTCCAACATTGCACAAAGAGAAGGGGAAGGGGAAGAACCCACAGTGTCCCAGAGGGTTCACTGGCCGAATCTGTGGAGACCCACCAAGGCCTGATGAGGAAGAGAACCCTGTACCCCATACAGCCACTTTAGATCCAGATGCCCCTGCTTTTACACCTCAAGGATCTGTCACCATGCCCCCATGTTCAGTAGTGCCACAGCAGTCAATGCCTGACAGCCAACTTAGATGTTCCTCCAGGGAAGGGAAGCCCAGGTGTGTGCTGACATATGATCGGTTGGGAGAACCCAGTGAAGTAAAAATCTCTGGAGTACCCGGCGGGGGGGGGGGGTGAGTTGCCTCACAGGAACCTGTTCCACCCCTCAGTGTCCCATGAGTTGGACGATTGCGATACTCCTGACCAATGGGGGCCCTGGGTCTCCTGCTGGGAGTCCATGGACTGAAACTGCCCACCTTGTTGGGGACACCAAGGATCCTTTTCTTTTGGAGGGAGGGAGAATGTAACCCCCCCGGGGTTTTAAGGAGCATGGTTCCTTTAAATTTTTGCCCTGTGGGAGAGGTTTTTTGTGGAGCTGAGGATGGGGGCTGGACCTCCAGCCAGAGGCCTGGGAAGGAAACATGGGGAGAGGCCCTGCCTGAAGCCAGGGAAGACAGGGTGGCTGACCTGGGATGCCAGGTCAGCACACACAGAAGGACACTGTGCTGGGGAGAGTCACCCAAGGACAGAGCAGCATCCAGTGACTGACCATCTGGAGTTGTGGGGCCATGAGTACAGCACCTGGAACTCAGGGGGGAGGTTGCAGTTAGTTAACTGTGGAGAGTGTCACTCTGGGTTCACAGAGAGCAGCGGAAGAGGCATCAGAGGGTTTTCTTTTGCTGGGAAAGTGCTGGCACCAAAGACTAGGAGTTGCTGGACTGAACTCTAGACTGGAACTGTGCTGGGACTCCTGAACTCATGGTGCAGAAGCAGAGCTCACATCTGCCTCCAGCCTGCTGCATTGTTGGGCCTTGCAGGGCCCTGTGTTAGCTGTTTACTCTGTGTTACTGCTGCCCCATCTGCCCTGTTGGTTTCCCCTTTGCACCTCTGTAACTAAACCTTCCCCATTCCCATAATCCCTGCGCTATCCCAGTGTGTGTGTGGTCACTCTATGGGTTTGGAACAGGTGACCTTGGGGCAAAGGGACTCTCCTTGCTGTGTTCCCGTGCACACCCTTTCTCTGGTCAGAGCTGCCTGCAAGGCAGACTCAATCTGACCACGTGGGTGTTACATAGGTGACCGTGATACTGACCCTCCCAGTCCCATATATCTTTGCCAACTTCATTAGTGGGGATGGTGGGAGGGGCCTGAATGTATGTGAGCAGCCCATCTTGAAGAAGGACAGTTACTGGTAAGTAACCCACCGTTCTCCTTCGAGGGCTGTTCATATCATTCAGTTACAGGTGACTGCTAGCCCAACCCATGGATGGTGGGAGGAGTTATAGTCTACCCACACTGAGCACAGCTCTGTCCAGAGAGGCATCATCTCTAGCCTGTTGGGCGATGGCGTAATGCATTGTGAAGGTGTGTATTGATGACCACATAGCGGCCCTGCAGATCTCTTGGATTGGGACCTTGGCAAGGAAGGCCGTTGAGGACGCTTGGGCCCTGGTAGAGTGGGCTCTAACAGTCCCAGGAAGGGACGTGTTCGACCTTCCATAGCAGTCTTTAATGCGGTTCATAATCCACTTAGAGATACACTGTGAGGATACTGGTAAACCTCTCTTACGTTTGCCGGCTGCCACAAATAGTTGGGGGGGGCGGGTCTTGTGAAACGGCAGGGTGCACTTGATGTAAGTCAGGAGCGCTCTCCTTACTTCCAATGTATGCCACTTCCTCTGGTTCTGCGTAACCTGGGGGTCTGGGTAAAAAACTGGCAAGCAAATTTCTTGGTTAAGGTGGAAGGAGGTGGCCACCTTAGGGAGGAAGGATGGGTGATGATGTAAAACCACTTTATCTGGGTAGAACCTCATATATGGGGGTTCCGAGGAGAGGGCTTTCAACTCCGAAACCCTTCTAGCAGAGGTGATTGCTACTAAGAAGGCCACCTTCCAGGACAGGACCAGGAGGGTGGCTGAATCCAAGGGTTTGTAGGGCGGCTCTGTCATTGCCTGGAGGATGATATTCAGGTCCCAAGGTGGGGCGGGCTTATGAGGTTGGGGAAAAAGTCTCTCCACCCCTGTTAGGAATCTGATGGAGGTGGGATGGAAGAAAACTGATTGCCCATCCACATTCTCATGGAGAGCAGAGATTGCCACTATATGGATTCTCAGTGAAGAAGGAGAGAGGCCTCCTTCCCTTAGGTCTAGCAGATAGTCAAGGACCAGGTGAATCGGGGCTGATATAGGGTCTGCCCCCTTGTTCCAAGCCCAAATGGAGAATCGCTTCCATTTGGCTGTGTAAGTGGACCTGGTGGATGGTCTTCTGCTACAAACCAGGACCTTCTTAACCCTGTCTGAGCAAAGCCTCTCCTGCCCACTGAGCCAGAGAGCATCCAGGCCGTCAGGTGTAGGTGACCTAGGTCTGGATGCTGAAGGCACCCCAAGTCCTGCATCAGGAGGTCTGCCCACTGTGGGAGGCAGAGTGGGATGTGTAGGGACATGTCCTGCAGGAGTGGGAACCAGTGCTGTCTGGGCCAGTCCGGAGCTATTAGTATTATGTTCGCTCCATCCCTGTCGATTTTCAGGAGCACCCTATATATGAGGGGAACCGGCGGGAAGGCGTACATCAGGGGCCCCAACCAGTTGATGAGGAAGGCGTCGGTGAGGGACCCCTCCTTTCGGCCCCTGAGGGAGCAGAACTGTGGGCATTTGCAATTCTGTCATGTCTCAAACAAGTCTATCTGGGGGAGACCCCATTTGTCTACCAGAAGGGAGAACACCTTGTGAAGTTACCATTCGTGGTTCTCTAGTGGTTTTATGCTTTGAGAGTCTGCCAGCCTGTTGTCCATCCTGGGTAGGTGGGAGGCCACTGGGAGGAAGTCGTGTCGTATGGCCAATTCCCAGAGTTTGCACGCCTGCTTGCAAAGTGGTGTAGAACAGACCCCCCCCCCTCGCCGATTCGTGTAGAACATGGCTGTGGTATTTTCTGTGAGGATCTGTACCGACCTGCCCCGCATCTTGTCTAGGAAGGTGAAGCAGGCTAGACTAATGGTCCTTAGTTCCTTCTCATTTATGAGGAGAGGGCTGTTGATGTGCAACCACAGCTCCTGAGTGGAGAGCCACCCAGATATGTGAGCCCCCCCACCCTGTGTTTGAGGCATCCCTTATTAAAGTCACTGAGGGCCTGAGGTCTCTGAAGGGAATGCCCCCCTTGGCAAAGCGGGGATCCCTCCAAACCTGAAGTGTCCCCAGAGTATGCTGGGGGACAGACAGTACCTTGTTCAGGGAGTCTGCTCATATGTGGAACACTGTGGAAAGTCAGATTTGGAAAGGCCTCAAAGGCACGCCATCTGGATCACTGAGTTAGAGGCTGCCATGTGACCAAGGAGCTGCAGGCACCATCGGGCCATAGACACGGGGGATGTCTGCAGCTCTGAAATGATGGTATCAATGGACCGAAATCTGGAGCGGGGTAGGAATGCTAACCCCTTGCGAGCATCTAGATGCGCCCCTATGAACTCTAGGTTGTGGGACGGGCAGAGCTTTGACTTCTCTTGGTTTATATGGAGGCCCAGATAGTCACAAAGCCTCACTACTGCTTTGGCATGGAGCTCTACTTGGGAGCTTGATTTCCCGACTATTAACCAGTCGTCTAGGTAGGGATAAATTCTTATGCCTCGTCTGTGCAAGTATGCTGCGCCAGTGCCATGCACTTCGTGAACACCCTGGGGGGCAGGGAAAGCCCAAAAGGGAGAGAGGTGAACTGAAAGTGGTCATTCGCCACCATGAACCTTAGGAACCGCCTGTGGCGGGGTCTTATGGCTATGTGAAAGTAGGCGTCTTTCAGATCAAGGGCCGCGAACCAATCCCTGGGAGACAGAGACGGAAGGATTTGTGATAAGGAAACCATGCGCAACTTTATTCTCCTTATGTGTTTGTTTAAGGCTCTGAGATCTAGAATGGGTCAGAGATCCCGTTGGATTTCAGGACCAGGAAGTATCAGGAGTAAAATCCTTTTCCCCAGTTCCGCTTGGGAACCTTTTCTATGGCTCAGAGTGAGAGGAGTTTCTGGCATTCGATCTCGAGAGGTTAGGACAGTTCCTGGTTTCCGAGTGATGAACGAGGGGACAGTTTTCTGTCCCGAGGAATTGAAAGAAACTGAATACTTTACCCCTCCGCGACCGTCTCAAGGACTCACTGGTAGGATGTGATGTTGGCCCAGTGGTGTGTTAAGCAGTGTAAGCGATTGGGGACTGGTCGATTTGTGGGTTTGCTGTCCATGTGGTAACCATAAAAAGTGCTGTTTCTTCACCGATGAGCATTCGGAGGCCTGCCCACGCCTACCTGATTGAGGAACATGGGACTTCTCACTCTTTCCCGAACGGACCTTGTCCCTGTCCATGTTCCCAAGGTGGCACTGGGAAAGGGGGGGGGGGGGGCTCGGAAAAGTACTCTGCAGTTGGATCTGTTGTTTTAACTGCTGAAGTTGTTGGAGGAGTTGATGAGGTTTTAGAGAGTGTCTGTTAGGCTGCGGGGTGTAAATTCCCAGCAACCAGAGCATGGCCCTTGAGTCTTTCATGCCATGGAGCTTCGCATACGTGGTCTTGGCGAAAAGGTCAGGGCCTTCGAATGGGAGGTCCTGAATAGTGAGCTGCAGCTGCGGAGGTAGGCCCAAGCCCTGTAGCCAGGCCAAACGACACATTACTACAGCAGATGCCATCGTAAGTGTGGCTGTGTCCACGGCATCCCAGATGGCCATCAGAGAGTCTCTGGATGCCATTTCCCCTTCTTCGAGTATCGTGTCGAAGTCTCTAAGATGATCCCTCTAGATAACAGCACAAAAGCCTTGTATGGCATTCCAGAGGTTAAAGATATACCTTGTCATAAGGGCTGAGTTGTTTGCTATGAGCAGGTGAAGGGCTGCTGTGGAGTAGGCCTTCCTGCCAAGCAAGTCGAGTTTCCTCCCTTTCTTATTCTTAGGGGTGGAACCCCGTTGATCTTGCCTTTCTCTCTGGTTCACGGCATCGACGACCAGTGACCCCGGAGTGGGGTGCTGGAACAAAAAGGAGAATTTGTCCTGAGGGACATGGTACTTGCGGTCCAAGACTCTGGATACCGGGGGGATTGAGGACGGGGTTTGCCAGTGTGCCTTGACGATGCTGTATACCCCCTTGTGAAGCAGTACAGACACCTTAGCAGGTAGATCCCTCCAGCCAACGTCAAAGAGGGGATTCGTCTGCTCCTGGACGACACGAGATCCAAGTTCAGGTTGGCTGCCATACGGAGTAGCAACTCCTGGTGGACACGAGAGTCCTTGTTACAGTCAATCGGTCTTTCAAAGGTGTATTTGTTGGGCGAAGAGGAAGAATGGGCCCACGAT
The DNA here is from genome assembly GCA_007922195.1 of Podocnemis expansa. NCBI lineage: Eukaryota > Metazoa > Chordata > Testudines > Podocnemididae > Podocnemis > Podocnemis expansa. The sequence goes on from ML682042.1 coordinate 2,007,671, forward strand.
CTACTCCAACGTGTGGAGTCGGGATCACTTTCATCATCTGAGAAGTCTGAATCCATGGTCTGTGAGTGGGGCGAGAAGGAGCAGTGCCGTGAAACTAAAGTATCATCAGCGGCCATGTCCAGCCAGTCATGTGACCAGTCATTAAAAGATGCTCCGGCCTCCGGATGGTGCGGAGGGAGCGGCCTCGGCTAGGTTGTGGTGTGGTACCTGAAGGGGAGGGTCCCATTGGTTCAGGTGGCCCCGAGGATCTTTGCTTGTGACAAGGCACAGGGAAGGGAGAGCACTTACGGCACCATATCCCCAGATGTTCTTCTATCTCTTGAGAGGAGAAGAGCGTACCGAGGCTGGAGGCAAAGTCGACGCTGATCCATGAGAAGGAACTTGGGAGCATAGCACTGACACGTCTTGGGAGGAGCGTGGGGAGGAGGCCGGAGAGCAGTCCTCTGCTGAATGCAGTACTGAAGCTGGGCTGGATGACACCGATTTGGGAGAGCAGTCCCCATTGCCAGATTGTGGTACCGGCAACAGGCTAGGCAGTGCCGGGGGGGTGGGCGGAGCCACTCCCTGTGCCAATTGGGCTTCTGGTGCCATGGCCGGCGTCAAGCTGATTTTCTTCTGCGGTGCCAGTATGCAGACCTGAGGATGTATCTGCATCAACATTGGAGCCTGCGGCATCAGCGGTGCCACTGGTGTTCCCGCCTTGGGTTTGGTGCCGGGTTGAGTTGGCAACTGCAGTGTTCAGTGCTCTGACGGTACCAACGGGGCATTGAACGAGACTTTAGGCTCAGCACCAGAAATTGGTTCTGGGGTTTTAGTGCCCGGGCAGATGGGTGAGCTGGCGGAGCACTCAGGGTTTGGGCGGCATCAGAGGCTTGCGCGCTGCTCCTGGCAAGGGATTGGAAGTGCAGCTCTCTGTCCTTGTGAGTCCTTTTGCCAAACAGAGCAGCTCTCAGCGAGATGGGACTCACCGAGGCACGCGAGACATTTATCGTGGGGATCATTGAGTGGGAAAGCTTTGCAGCAGCCTAGGCATGGCTTGAAACCAGGCATCTTGAATTTCACAGTAGAAGACAGGCACTTGCTTACACAAATTTCTTGGCTGATCCAAAACCATCGCTGAGGGTGGAAAAAGGAACTGGGAGGGTCAGGGTCACGGTCACCTATATAGCCGCGGTCGTGGCATGGAGGAGACATTGGCCGCGTGCCCTGACCTGACAGGCTAAGGCTGAAGACTTTCCAAGCTACAGTGCGCTGCGGTACATAGACACCTGTAACTGAATGGTGTGAGCAGCACTCGAAGGAGAACACCTGTTTTCCCGGTACCCTGAAGACAGGAAAAGCTGCAATGGGCATAATGTGCAGTGAGGGAGATGGAGGCTGGTTATTAAGAGATAGTTTCTGACTCCTAGGGCATGAAATGCTGGAATCAGAGCCCAAGCAAAGATGTGGGGTCCCGTCCCTGAAGGTTTTAAAGATAAAGTCGAAAAAACCTCTGCTGGGGCTGGTCTCTAGGGGCACAGACAGACAATGAATCAAATTTATCTTTAAAGTTTATGTTAGTTAATGTTGTTAGTTAATGTTGTGCACCTGTTCTTCAGTAGTAAAACTAAAATAACTGATTTTGCTCAATCGACATTCTAACCACTGTCCAACAAGACTTCACATTGTCAATTTGGAACTCCACCTTAATTAATGTACTCCATTTTGTGTTCTTGATAAAACCTGGTTTAAGACAGTGGTTTCCAACCTTCTCCTTTATGCAGACCACTATACTACCTTCAAAAGCTTTGTGAACACCACGTAAACAAGCCATGTTAAACATTTTTAACATAGCCTGTGGTTGACAGGAGTCAAACTTTTATATATCAAGGGGTACTAAAAATGCAGTTAGTTCTAATTATGCTCAGTCACAAAAATACTGCACTGGTCAGAGTACTTTTACCTGCAGTAATTATCTCCCTACAACCTCCCCCTCCCCCAGACCACCTGCAGTGCTCTTGCAGACCACAGGTTGGGAAACACTGGTCTAGGCATATGCTTGTGTAAGTTCATTTTGTAACCCTTCTGCCATGGCAAGATGGCAGAGCAAGGGCCAGGTTCTATTGACTGGTTCCACCCACTCACTGGTTACTCCTCAGTGATTTCAGGTCTTAGAGAAAACCTCAGCCCCAGTTTTCAGGCCACCACAGACAGCTCCTCTGATCAAAATAATAAATGAGACTTCACAAGTAGCCAAACCAGTTCACCTTTCTACAGTACAGCAAGGGAGTAACACCCCCCCCCCTTTTTTTTTCATGCTTGGAACCACAGAGTTGCTCACGGGAGGAGAGGAGCCGGGGTCGGGGCTGGCAGGGAGCAGAAGCTGGGAGAGGCGGGGAGCAGCAGGCAACAGAAGCCGGGAGGAGAGGAGCCGGGGTCTGGGCTGGCGGGGAGCAGAAGCTGGGACCGGAGACGCCGGGGCTGGGGCTGGTGGGGGAGCAGAAGTGGGGAGCGGAGGCGCTGGGTTGGGGGCTGGCGAGGAGCAGAAGAAGCGGGGAGCAGCGGGGTCGGGGCTGGCGGGCAGCAGAAGCGGGGAGCGGAGCTGGGTTGGGGGCTCCCGGGCTGGGAGCAGATTAGAAGCCCAGGATAAGCTCATGGCACGTGGGGGGGGGAGGGGAGGGGAGGGTTGATGTGTAAGGAAATGTCTTGTTTCCCTTTCAAGTCGTTGCTGCCCCATAGGTCAGTGGTTCCCAACGTTTTCTCTGCCATGGCACTCCTTGCTACCTTTAATTCATTTGAGGCACACTGCCATGTAGTTTCCGAATGAAGCCATATATTTTCATGAGCCAATGAGCCAATCCAGAGCGCTCTGAGTAGTTTTTCAAAAAAATTTGTGACACACCTGTGTGCTGTGACACAGTGGTTGGGAAACAGTGGGCTAGGTAGACACAACACACACATTCCACCCAAGATGCAGAATAAACACAGAGAACTGTATAGAACCTTATGTTACTTTATTAACACCCAGCAGTTCTACAGCACTTTCCATCCCAGGATCTCTCAATGGCTCACTATACTAGTCAATTTTAAAAGGGATAGCCGTGTTAGTCTAGTCCAGTGAAAAAACAACAAGGAGTTGTGTGGCACTTTAAGACTAACAGATTTATTATTTGCATGAGCTTTCGTGGGAGAAGATCCCACTTCCTCAGATGCTTCGAAGATGGGTGAACTTACAGAAAGGAATGAAACTAAATGCAAGGGGGTGTAAAACATAGGATCAGGTCATACACCCCCTTGCATTTAGTTTCATTCCTTTCTGTAAGTTCACCCAT